>PVIR01010873.1:0-48722 GCA_004026965.1 Petromus typicus | reverse complement strand
AACTTCCTCAGTAATTGAACTAAAAAACAAAAACAAACAAGAATTAAGAAATAGATATGAAGATAAACTTTCACCATTCAATTAATAATAATGTTTGCCCATAAAATGCTTTTTAAACCCCTATCAATCTAAGAGATGTATTTTTAAGGAAATTTTACATTTTATCTTCAAAAATTATGAAAATGGGTGATATAATGTTCTGGATTCTATTCAGAATTGTAAAATAACTAAACCCAGAAAAAAATTAACAAAGTTATAAAAATTAATTTAAAACATGAATTTTAAAAATGAACTTTGTTGATCAAATATAAATAGGATAAAAATAATAAAGTATTTTCAAACATAAATATATATCATAAATTATGAGTAATTTTTAATTAGTAGACAAAATAATAGAACACCTCCCCTGAAAAATGACCTCAATCTAATCTCTGGAACCTATGAATATGTCATTGCACAAGGCAAAAGAGACTTTATGGATCTTATTAAATCAAGGGTCTTGAAATGAGGGAATTATCTCTCATTATCTGGGTGGGCTTAAGTAACCATGGTTGCCTTACGAAGGGAAAACACATTTCAAAGTATTGTTCCATGACTGGAATTTTGAAGAGTTTAAGAAATATATTTTTCTACAGAACCTCTAAAAGGAATATAGCTTTGCCAATATCCTGATTTCAGCTCCTTTAGGCTCATTTTCGACTTCTGAGCTCCAGAACTAAAAACTACAAATGTGTCTTTCTCCAATTTATCACACTTGAGGTAATTAACTATGGCAGTAGTAGGAAATTACTACTGGTAGTGAAGTAGGAGAAAGGGTTTATGAGAAGAGTTAGGAAAAAAACAATATCCAAGATGCTAACTATAACCCACTGCAGATTAATATATTTCAGGCAAAGGAATATATGAATGTTAGGAATTTGGATAACTCTTTTCTCAAATTACCTAAGAATTCTTTGAAAAGTCTTTTGTGAAGAAAGGTACTTCAGTTCCAGTGACTCTACTTATAGGAGCTAACCACGATAGGGTGGTGCTGAAATACACTGGGAGAAAAGATAGTGGAGGAAAACTCAAGCAACTCAAAAGTTCCGGACTTACCTGGGCTTTGTGGTACACAACTATAATCCCTGCACTTTGGGGGACTAGGGGGGAGGATGCACAATTCCAAGCTCAGCCTGAGTAACTTAGTGAGAGCTTGTGTCAAAACCACGTAAGGGCTGGGAATGCTCAGTGTGAAGGCCATTGATTTAATCCCAAGTACCATCAAAACAAAATAAAACAAAAAAGAGACTGAAAAAAAGAAGTATTAAAGTGATCAGTGAGCATTTATAGCAGTGGTGGTGAACCTACAGCACGAGTATCTTTTATTATAAAAGTTGTTAATGTATGAGTTGTCTTTTCTACACTAAAATCCTAGGTTTCAGGTTTAATTGCTGTGTTGGCACTCTGCAATAAATGAGTGAGTTTCGGGTTGCAGTTTGTATAGGAATAATGAATTAAAATGGAATCTATTATGGTTTAAATCTAGAATGTCCCCCAAAATAATCATGCTTATGGAAGGGGTTTGGATCATGGCGCTGGACTCATCAGCAGATTCACGCATGGACGAATTCAGTAGCTGAACATGCAGTTAAGATGAGGAGTCAGGCCGGAAGGGTGTCGCTGAGGGAAGGGTGTATCTCCTTCCCTGGTTCCTCTTTCTCTCTCTGCTTCCTGCCCGCCCATGGGAGAGCAGCTGTCCTCCTCCACACAACTTTTGCCATGCCACTTACAACTCAGGGCCACCAGCCATGTAATGAACCCACTAAAACTGTGAATGAAAGTGAACTTCTCCTCCTTCTCTGAGTTATACATGTCAGGGTATTTTCCCCCCAGAAAGGAGAATATGAAAAAAAACAGAATATAATGGAAATATTTTCAGAAGACTGACTGAGACCAAGCACTAAAATTAGAAAGAATGAGAGGTAGTAGCAAAGGAGTTCTTATGGAGAATGGAGTAGGTGTATTCACTGAATGTAAGTTGTATTTTAAATTGTTACTAATGACATAAATTGTTTCTACATTATTGTAACTATTCATAATGGTAAAGTAAATACACCCATATATTAAACTTTCATTTGTACTTCTTCTTAGGGAAAATCTCACATATTTATCACTCTGTAATAGTGCACTCACATTTTTAAGAATTATATTCCTTATTTTCAAATTTCCCATCATAAATACTTATAAATTTATATACCTTAGAGCACTGTGTGAGAACCTGAAGATTTCCCACATCTGCAGATGACAATTTTTTAAACATTTCCTAATTTTATGGATAAAAATTATTTCCATTCTGATTTTATTTTCATTATTTTAATGATAAAATTGCCTATCTATGTGTATAACTACTTGTCATTTAGATTTATTTCATACACTATCTCACTATATACTTTAAGTCATGTGATAAGTGTATTATTTTGGCATGATCTTTTTTGATTCTTAATTGAGTTATAACAACTCACTTTAATATCATAAATTTCAAGGAGGCTGAATCATATAAATATCCTGGAAGTTAGAAAAAAAACCCTTACTTGCAGATGAGTAACCTGTCACTTAACAAGAAGAGTTTTCTTTCCTTTAAATTATAGTTTCCAGGTGAGAAAGCAAAGGCCACTTCCTTGATATTCAAATTCAATCTCCAGTTTATATTCTAACTTCCATATTCCAATACATGCTAAACGTGAGATGTAAAGACAACGGGTAATCTATATTTGTTCTGGTCAAGGACAAATTTTTACCTATGCAAATGTTTCCCTCTACATTTCTCATTCCAATTGTGAAGGAGGAGAAATAATGATGAATTACTAAAGGTATTTTGAGCAGAGAGAAACACAAAGTAAGAGAAAAGACATCTCTCTCTATTTTGAGAAAACCCTAAATTGAATAAAATGCTTTCCTCGTTCAGCAAGAGAGATACATATCTAAAAGGCAAAAAGTATACTTTCCCCCACACAGCAAGGGGTAGAAGTAGCAGAAACTTCTCAGCAGCAGCCATAGACTGAAAAGGAAACCATAGCAGCATAAACTTTTTAAATATTCTGAAATTTTCTGAGGATAAGAACCTATGGTTTCTTTGCAAACTGACCATAGTGCACAGTAAGAATGGGACTGCTGTGCAATATGATCACCCCTAAATAGAAGCCTACCCTGTCTGCTCTGGGTGTTTGTGTGGGGTCCTTTGTTAATACTTCATTATGTGCATATACAAGGTGTTTTCCTTATCATTTAGCTATTGATGGACATACAGGCTCCTTAGACTTAAATTTTGTGAACTGCGCTGCTATAAACATGAGTACGCAAGTATCACTATAGTATGATGACTTCACTTCTTTTTGGAAGATGTCTGGGAAGAAAATAGCTGGATCAAATAGAATTTCTAGTTTCTGATTTTGTTTTGCTTTGTTTTTGTTTTTGTTTTGGTTTTGGTTTTGGTTTTTTGTTTGTTTGTTTTGCTTTGTTTTTCAGGACTCTCCAGGCTGATTTCCACAATGGTTGTACTACTTCACATGCCCACCAACATTTGGTGGGGTTCCTTTTTGTCCAAAAACCTTGTCAGCAAGTTTGTTGTAAATAACATTCTGACTAAAGTAAGCTAGAATCTGCAGTTTTGATTTGCATTTCTCTAACGGCTAAAAATATTAAATTTTGATGTGCTTATTAGACATCATACTTCTTCTGAAAAAGAAAGATAAACTTGAGATATTGATATTGAGACCATAATGCTAGGTGAAAGAAATCCAAAACAGAAGATTAAATACCATACAGTCTTCTTTATAATGAGTGACCCAAAATATATATAATTTTGAAAAGAAAACTAAAGAGAAGTGGTATCAATCAGGGATGCCTGCAGGAAACAGGAAGGGGGCCTGAAGATGGAAGGAGATGGAGGGCAGGTGGGAGAAGGAAAAAGGATCAGGATACAATATATATCAGTTTCTCAAGATAAATGGAATTATTATTTCCACAATTATATTGCTACATCTTGGAAACAACCTAAATGTCCATCAACTGAAGACTGGATAAAAAAGCTGTGGTTCTTCTACAGAATGGAGTACTACTCTGCCATAAAAAAATGATAAGTTTGAATCATTTCTACTTAATGGACATACCTTGAGGATATCCTCATAAGTGAAATAAATAGGGCACAGATAGGTACATATCGCATCTTTTCTCTGGTACGAGAAAATAAAGATGTAAATGAGTCCTAGTATTGTATGTTATATATTGTGAAATAGAAAATGCTCAATGTAAAATAAGGTGAAAGGGGACAATGTTGAGATTGTAACAAAAAAGTAAGGAAACAAATTTTATGTATATGAGGGGCTGGTAGGGTGGGTAGGGCTATGGGAAAAAATGAGAATTAAGTTGTGTCTTATACTGGTACAAATTCCCATTATAGAGTGCAATCATGATGTGTATATTTAATGTACCAATAAAGATTTTTTTAAAAATTATAAAAAGAATTCTTAAAGTTTGGGATATCTTGAATACACATAAAACTTGTTTACTCCTCCTCCTCTATTTTTTTCCAGATTTTTTCAAACATTCCCCCAGAATCCTTACTGCAACATAACCCATGGGGCATACTGGCCTGCCCCACCGGAAGGCCAGTGCCTTCCCTTCTTCCTAGGCTGCCCTTCCTCTCTGCAGAAAAGATTTATGTGTCTCTGTGCAAGGAACTTATCTCTAGCTCCTGGCTTCCTGCCTTCTCCAGTGACTTTTCTCTCACAGACTTGTGGTTTCCCCACTGGAGGAAGTACTGAGAGATGGTACCTGTCTTGAGTCTGGCTCCGCAGCCCCCAGGACTTCAGGAAATCTCCAATGACCAAGGCATCTTAGCATTCAAGTCTCAAAAACTGTGGACTGACAGGCCCTAGGCCAGTTCATGTGTTTGAGAAAGCTGCACTGTGTCCCGCGCTGTATCACTGATACCATTTTGCTGTAACTCATGCAGAAATCTTAAAATGTTTCATCAACCGTATCTATCTTCATGTGCGTTTGTGGGAATAATTAATTATAAGATGTTCCTCCCCCTTACCATGACGCGCCAACTTACTTGATATAGTCTCATAATCACAAATCTGTATTTAACAAAGTGGTATTCTTTTATTTAAAAACACTCCAAAATGTTTAGCTATCCACAAAATAGAAAAGTGTGGCTTTAGCTGAGTCTTTTATTTACAGTGTGACTTCATCTCATGGGAAATAATCTCAAATCTTCACAAGCAAATTCGGTCATGGGTACCCTGAATCACCTCTGACTCAACAGGAGGCTGTCATGGATTTTAATCTTTTTTCCTTTTTAATTTAACAATAACAGAAAATACAGATGAAACTTGCTGAATACTCATTCATTCCCTTTCATTTGACACTTACAAAGGCTCTTATGAAGAGACTTAGAAGTATTTTTCATCTTCTTTATCTATTGGATTCCCAAAAGACAAGTACCCACAGTCCCTCTCCACTCACAGAATTCTCTGTCTCTTCTAATAGCTGATCACACTCTTAGCAAAATGAAGATTTCTTTTCAGTACTCAGTAAGAATATGTTCACTTTTCCATGAAAGGTTTCAAAATATGCCCAACTAATTTCAGAAATTTATAGAAAACAGGCCAAAAAATGTAAAGAGAAGTGCTGGGCATGGTGGCACACACCTGGAATCATAGCGCTGATGAGGCTGAGTCAGGAGGACTGCTGAGAGTTCAGGGCTGGCTGGCCTGGCCTACATAGTGAATTCAAAGCCAGCCTAAACCACACTCCCATCTCAAAAGAAAATAAAAATATGTAAAGTGTGCATTACAATACCAATAAAATTATATATCATGTTGTGTCAGATTTACATTTGTTTCACTGATTCTTTATTGTGACATCAGAAGGAGAAAACTGGCTAGCCAAAGGAAGACTAGCAATAACACAAATAAATTCTCCCAGAGGTGTTGGATACAATTAATAATTTTCCAAAAAAATGCAGACTACCTCTGAAAACATCCTTAATAAAGTGAACAATTAGTCAAACCTTTAGGTATTAGTCAAAGTAACTTAGTAAACACTATAAAGTCTAGGAAACATCATTAAACGACGGCTGGGTATGTGTACAGATTGAAAGCAGGGATAATAAAACGACTGGGCGACACTGAGATTGCTAATGACCCACTGGGAGGACTCAACATCTAGGAACTACCACGACTATTAAAGAACAAAATGAGGGAGAAGACCTCACCACATTACAAATCGGACGTGGACTCAAGATGCAGGAAGCCAGAGGAAAAAAATAAATTACATTTTTAAAAATCATGTCCTTCTTGCTCTCAGAATTTTAAGACAAGAAACTGATGAAAGAATTTAGAAACAGTGGAGAAACTGGAAAAGAGAAAGTGCAAAGAAAGGTCACAAAAGAATAAAGTCTAAGCACTGCCATGTTGCATCTTAACCCCCATGTCAGAAGCTTTGAGAGTACTTATTCGCAAATACTTTTTCCAGCAATTATTTTTTTCAACTCAATTGAACTTTGCATAGTGGTTTAAGTTAAACCATGACTTTTACATTGGATGTGAGTTCTCCTCTTCACCCTAAACCCCGTTCTTTACCTCAAGTGATCCCCCAAACAAGTTAGAGAGTAACTGTCTTGGAGAATTTCTAACATCCCCTGAATTTGCCTGACTGCCTCCAAGGCCTATGTATTTCCACAGATAAACTCTTCTTCTCCACAACTCTACTCCGGTTACACTGTTGGGTAGCATTTCTTTTTTGTGAAATTCACTAGACTCCAGAGAGAAGGTACTTTAAAAACCCCAATAAACCAGACAAAACTAGGTTATAATTGCACTATGAAGTTATAATTTCTGTATCATTTCATTCCTTTCTACCTAACAAGCCTTGAGTGTCTCCTATTTGAGGAGGAGGAGCACGCCCAAGTTGTCCATTAGTGTTATTATAAGTTAACAGAACATACTCAGTTCTCTCCACCTGAACATTCATTTCCTTTCCAAGAAAACTAATAATTCTTCCCATGATTTTGAACACAGTGATTGAGCCACCTGAAAAACACATTAGCATGTGCCTACTTTAGAATTTAGCTTGAGATATAATTTTAATGCTTTTAGTTACACTTACAGCTATTAAAGGTTAAAGAATTGAGCCCGATACAAATAAGATAAACTCTCATTTCAATGACTCTGCTTATAAGAGGAACTGCACTGAAGGCTAACTTAAAACCCTTCTGAGGGAGATAATCCACTAGAGTAGAAAGCTATGTCAGGAAGCTGGGACAAAGCAGACTTCCTTCAAATGCAGGCAGCTTCTTTCCAATACTTCCATTTCATATTTCATGCTTAGGGGCACAGAAGTCCTGCACTAACTTATTTCTCCTTATTATTTATCATTTTTATTCAATGTATTAATATGATAAGCACTTCAATGCAATAAACTATTCAGATAAATTCCTAATGATCCTTTTGATTAGATGAGCAACTTTTGTCCATAGTCACATTGTGGCAGTTGGATCTGTGAAGGTTTACTTGCTGTGTCCCCTTGTCTGGATTAAGGGAGGCCCAGATAGCTAGTGAAGTACTGCATCTGAATGTATATGTGAGGGTATTTCTGAAAGAGATTAGCATATGATTCCACATATTATTAGCATATAGTAGACTATGGATCAGCCATGTGAGGGGGCATCACCCTATCCATTGGCAGCACAAAGAGAACAAAAAGGAAAAGAGGGACAAAAATGTACTCTCTCTGTTTAAACTGGAATATCCATCATCTTCTACCCTCACACGTCAGCCAGTAGGATTCCTTGTTCAAGGGCTTTTGGATTGGAACCAGAGCTCACCCAAGGTTCACAGCCAGGTCTCCAGCTTTGGGTTTGGACAGACATTGCACCAACTGGCATCACTTACTCAGCTCCCAAGTCACAAACAGGAGATCGTAGAACTTCCGGCAGCCGCCGCTGTCTGAGCCAATTCCTCTCATCATCTCTGACTATTTTTATAGCACTGATATTATTTCTATGAGGAACATTAATTAATACACATGTTTCTGTTCAATACTAAGTGCGGACCCTCCTTCAATGACAAAGAAGACTCATAGCTACAGCTGACTTTTTAAAATTTCCAAGAATGGGCTGGGGATTTAGCTCAGTGGTTCCAGTGCCTGCCTTGCAAGTGCAAGGGCCTGGGTTCGATCCCTAGTAACCACATACAACAATATCAGGCATGGAGACTCATGCCCACCAGCAATCAGAACCACATACTACAGTGCTGGGTGTGGTGGCTCACATCTGTAATCCTAGTACTTGGGAGGCAGAGGCAGGAGGATTGCTGTGAGTCTGAGGATCATCTGGGCTATTTAGTGAGCTCAGAGCCAGCCTGAACTACAAAAGTGAGACCCTATCTCCAAAAAAAAAAGATTTCCTAAGAAAAGGGTAATTGTAGGATACATCACTTTTCCACCTCATGGCAAGGGAATCCTTATGGTTTCAGAATCACCTGACTTACCAGGTTATACTGAGTTCCATGTTGAAAATATCTTTAAGGAATTCCTCTTTAAGGAATTACTTTATCTTTAAGGAATTACTACTGAAGGACACATTCTTAGTAATAACAAACCAAGAGTATTCCACTTCAAAATCAGTCTACTTAGGGAACGACTATGGATCATGGCTTTTGTAATCTTGAGATGTGTAAAAACTTAAACCTGGCTGGAGATTTAGCTCAAGTGGTACTGTGCCTACCTTGGAAGCACTAGAACCTGAGTTCTAACTTCAGTGCTGAAAAATAAATCTAAAATCTACATTTTATGGAATTTTGTGCCAACTGAAATACCTTTCCCACTGAATCTCTCACAGGGATTCAATGAATGTGATCCCTAATGCTATGCACACAATGCCCTTCTCTACAAACAAGATACAAGCTATAATGAGTGAGTTCTTATGTTGGGAACTTCAGACAACTTACTCAGATTTAATGACTTACTTACTTGGATTTAAGTATGTCTTCCCTGTTCTGTGGGATCAACTACTGGGATTATTGAGACATCTGCCCTAGCCTGAAGGATTTTAAACTACAAGGATTACTGCACTAGAATTATTGACTTTAAGATTTACTGGGACCTAACTGGGATTTAAGGATGTCCTATGGAATCTTCAACTACAGGATCTTCAACTACAGGAATTACTGTGGGACTGCTCTGCTTTACACATGCTGGGATTATGGGTGTGAAGGCTTGGTACCAAATGAAGGTGAGCTGAATGCAGGGTATTGGAATCTTCTGCTAGTGCAGTACTGAGCCTTTTGCTGGCGATGCTCAGAGTAGCAAGAGTTGACCCCAGGCAGTCTTTTCCTCAAGGATCTGACTTTGTTGTTTGTTGGTTATAAATCTCACTCTGTGACTCATAGGGGATTGGAGTTTGCCACAAGGGTTCTGGCTGTCATCCTACTCTGTCTCTCACACTCTTATCCACAGATAATGTGCAAGTATTTTAATTATGGACTTTTCAGCCTCCAGAACTGCAAGGAGTTATTTCTTTGATGTATAAATTACTTGATCTAAACATTTTGTTACAGCAGTCCAAACAGATAGTCATCCTAGCAGAAATCTGTCCTAAATACTGATGGAACAAAATCTTTCAGACCACTCACATCTGATACCTGAAGAACATTTCTGAACAGTACTTTCTGTCCTCAAGCTTTGTCTTACACAAAAATCATGAAAACTGGCTAAGTCCATCTGTCACATATATCCCAAACCAACTAATTTTGACAAGTTCAATTAAAGCAATGACCAGACTTAACTAAACTATGAGAAGTGAAGGAAGCATAAAAATTGTGTGGTATTAAAATAGTATCAGGACAACTGGATACCTACATGTACATGAAAGAAGGTGAAGCCCTACCTCACACCATACGTCAAGGATCAATGGCCAGGTATAAAAGACAAAACTATAAAACTCTGAGAAAATACAGGCATAAATATTAATGATCTTGGATTTGCCAATGGTTTTTTTGTTATAATATCAAAAGATGGAAAAAAGCTAACATGAACATCATCAATGTTGAAAATTTTTATGCTTCAAATACCCTAAAAAAAGTAAAAGACCATACTCAGAATGGCAAAATATATTTTAAAATCATCTATCTGGCAAGGAACTTGCACCTAGAAGATATAAAAAACTATGATAGTTTTATCATAAAACATTAATAACTTTTTTAATGGGCAAAAGATCTAAAGAATATCTCTCCAAAGAACATACATAAATGATAAATCTATGAAAAGATGAACAATCTATGAAAAGATGAACAATCACATGAAAAGTTGCTCTATATCATTAGCTATCAATAAAATGCATACAGAGTGAATTACCACTTTCCATCCCAATAGAAGAGCTTAGTAAAAGTTATTATCACTATAAATAGTGATAACAGCAAGGATGTAGGAAGTTAGAGTACTCACTCCTGCTGAGAAAGATGGAAATGGTGCAGCCATTTTGGGAAGCATTTAACCATTTTTTAAATGCTAAACAGAGAAATAGAACTTGGGCCAATATTCTCACTCCTAGGGATATAATCAAAAGAAGTGCAAATGCATTTCCATGAAAAAGCTTATACGTTAATATTTATAACATTACACACAATGACCAAAGGAGAAACACAATGCAAATATATACTAACTGAGATAAACCCAAATGTAGCGCATCCATGAAGCAGGATATTTGCCCCTAAATAACTAAGTACTGATACATGCTACATTGTTTATGAACTTTGTAACCATTAAGCAAAGTGAAAGGAGAGAGTTGTAAAAGCCTTTATGTTTTAGGCTTTTATCTGTATGAAATCTCTAGGGTAGGAAAACTTTATTGGGACAGAGAGTAGATCAGTGGTTGCTTTAGATTGGAGTTGATAAAGAAAGGATTAGAAGTTGATAGCTGAGTTATGTAATGTTTCTTCTTGTTAAAAGTGTTCTAGGGGGCCAGGGAGTTAGCTCAGTGGTTCCGGCGCCTGTCTCGCAAGCGCAAGGACCCGGGTTCGATTCCCCAGTGACCACATAACAATGCTGGGTGTGGAGGCCCACACCCAGCAGCAACCAGTACCACATCCACAGTGCCGGGCGTGGTGGCTCACGCCTGTAGTCCGGGAGGCAGAGGCAGGAGGATTGTGATGTGAGTTTGGGGTTGAGCTCAGGGCCAGCCTGAACCGCAAAGCGAGACCCTGTCTCCAAAAACCTAAAAAAAAAAAAAAAAAAGTGTTCTAAAAGTGATCGTGGCAATAGTTACAAAATTTTATCAATATACTAAAAACATAAAATTCTACATGTACCTGGCTGATAATGTGTACTGTGTGTGAACTACATCGATAAAGCTATATACACAGAGAAAGGGAAAATTGGAGATAAGGAAAGGAGAAAGAGAGGAAAGGAGGAAGAAGAAAGGAAGGAAGGAAGATACTCTGATGGCTCAAGGAAAATCTCATACTTACATGGAAAGAAATGCTATGATATTTCTGCTGAACTGACCACTGTCCTTACAATGCTTTATAGTAAAAAAAAAAAAAAAAAACTACTGTTCAGCTAACCTCAGGGTAATCAGAAATTACCGAGAATCCCTGTACTGAGTCTGAAAGCTAACTAGAGCTAACGAGGTTAAAAGATTGGCTTCTGACAGAGTAATGAAGTTAACTGCAAGATTTTAATTGAGCCCAATATTCCTTATTCCTTCACTAGAGCTACAGTTAGCAAATCACTTTTCTTCAAGCCATCAAATTAAAGCTCCTGGATGGGAAGATAAAGCAAATTTAAGGGGTCAAATCTACATCTCAAAGGAAAGCTTGATGAAAAGAATTTAAAGAGAAAATGAATAGAAGGCTCTTCCTAATACCAGCCATGAGTTACAAAGGCACCAGAATGAACAGAAGACACTAAGATTGTTTGTTAGCATTTTATCTACTAACAAAAAATTAGGCCATGTTCATTAAAGGTATTTAAAAAGTATTTGCTTAAAAAGAAAACAAAGAGACAGTAAACCAAGGAAAACAAGGTAAAAACAAGGAAATCTGCATGCTTGTTTGTAAAAATACTAGTTTCTGCCAAATATGTACCAAATATTATGCATTTTTTATCAGAACTACCATATAGCAAGGGCTTTGAATGTTATGAATTTTCCCTTTTCATGACCTCTTCTTTTTAAAAGCCTAACTCCTCCAAATGCAAGTAAAGTGTTTTACTTTTCTTAGTGCTTTTGTATGAATTTGTTATAAATAAGGACAATGGGGCTAGGCACTTAACTCAGTGGTGCCACATCTGCCTCAAAAGCACAAGGTACTAAGTTCCATCCCTGATACTGCAAAATAAATTCCTTAAATAATTAAGGACAAAATACCAACCTCCTATTCATTTTTAAAATGCAATAGGTCAGTTTACTTAACATTTATTGTCAATAACAGAATTTTTTCAATGAACTAAAATAATTCATATATGTTTCTTTTTGGTGAGAATACTTTTGGCCTATATCTTATATTCTAAGCAAAGATTTTGAATATAATGATAGAATACTGTTGTTTTACTTTTATTTTTGTTGTGAAATTTTGTTTTATTTTTCACAAAACAAAAACAATTAGTGTCAATAGTGAACAGTTTTCTCTTATGGTCTAATTAATTTAAAAGTGATGAAGGATAATAATCAGAACAACAGGTGGGGGATTTAGCTCAGTGGTTTAGGTGCCTGTCATACAAACACAGGGGCCTGGGTTCGATCCCCAGTAACAACATACAGCAATACCAGGTGTGGTGACTCACGCTCACCAGCAATCAGTACCACATACCACAGTCTCAGGTGTGGTGGCTCACGTCTGTAATACCAGCACTTGAGAGAGAGGCAGAGGCAGGAGGACTGCTGTGAGTTCAAGGCTCACCTGAGCTACACAGTGTGCTCAGGGCCAGCCTGAATTACAAAGTGAGACCCTGACTCAAAAAAAAAAAAAAAAAATCAGAACAACAAAAAACTAGAATAGGAGGAGGATTTTACAGGACAAATTCAATTTATTTTTTAAATTAAAATTTGGGGAAAAGACTTGAAGACTGAAAAGCTTGAGGGAAATGCATTTGAATTTGACCAATAACTGCTTGCCTGAACTTTTTTTCTTGATCCTGCTGGCATTTCACTCCTTGATCTTATGTTCTTTCCAAAGTGCTTTTCATGCATTACTACACTGCCTCTGACTTTTGAACACCACACACAGTCAGTAACCTCTGGGTACCTTCCTCTCTGGCCTCGATCTTTCCCCTTTCCTCGCCCTACATCCTGTGTGTGGGGATTTCATTTCTCTAATTACTTCAACAAAGTCAGGAACTTTGATATTGCTTTATCATCTGAAGACCCAAAAACAAGATGCTTCTAGTGTTAACTCCCATGAGAGGGGTCAGAGCTGATAAAAGCAAGTAAACTAAAATCAAAGATAAAAACTTTGAAATATAGAAAACCCGCTATTTGGCCACTTAAGAGTCCACTCAGGTCCACATTTCCAACATGTATTAGGGCCTAAGGTACATTAAATTTCTCGGTGTATCTGAAGCTTGATTAATTAAAAGAAATTCAAAAATATTTGCAGTAGGCCAAGTTATTACTTTAGCATCAGGCAATTAAAAATGTCATCCAGAAAATGAGCCACATGGAAATTTGAGTCTTCATTGATCCGAACTGCCTTTCCTCAAGCAATCATGCCACTAAAAATTAAACATTTATATTTTATCCAATTAATAACTGGAGTAAATATTAATCACACTAATAGAATAGAGTTCAACAGCAATCTGAAACTGCTGTAAAAATTGGATAGGTATTTATTTATTTAAATTACCTAAACAAAGGTTACAAATCTACCCAATGGGTTTTAGAGAAAAATCTTTAGATTCAAATGCCTGCTGTACCAGTCAGAATTTGAGTAATCTTGGACAAATATTATTTTGTTAACCCTACTAAATTTTAGTTTATCTGACAACTATTGCTAACATCACATACACTTATTTTAAGAATTAAAGGAGCTGTAAATAAACACATAGGCATACTTGAACTAAAGGAGATTTCTGTAAATGGTAAAAAATAAAACTAACTTAAAACCTGTCTTGATTTGTTTGAGTAACTGTTTTCCCTTCCAAATCCCCTTCTTCTTTGGCTGTCATGTGAATTCTCAAGCTGTTATTTTGGGGAAATAAGCTTCTAGGTAATATACCCCTCCCCCTTCTTCAACTCTAACAATCACTTTTATCACCATTAGACAAGAAGATGCCAGAAAGTAAAGCACAAAACAAAATATGTGGGGAAATACAAAGCAATTAAATACAGGTTATTCTTTTGAGTTGCTTATTAAGAAAAGTAGTTTAACAAACAACAACTTTAAGAGAAAACTATGTAAATTAATGTGAAACATTAATTCACAGACAAAAAAGTGCAAATAGAAAACAAGACAGAAAGAAGATAAAATAAAATGAAGGAAGTTACTGATGAATGAAAGTAGGACTAAATGGAATCAAGAGCCCCAATGCAAGGATTAGCTTTGATAAGAAAGAAGGAATTTTCCAAAAGAGGAGAACAAATTCGTGAATGGATGAAGCCACAGAGAATTTAATTTGAGAAGAAAGTGCTGCCACATACACTGTGCGGGACCTAGTTAAATCTGAAAACTTCAGGTGAACTAAAATTTTTTGTGTGTAAGCATCTTACAGATCTTTCATGATAGCTACACTAAAACTACTGTTTGTCTGAAATTCAAATTTATTTGGATGTCTATGTTTTTACTCATTTAACAAGACAGCAATGGAGATCACTTTCATATCTTTATAGTACTAACACCAATTGTATGAAAACCTGCTTAGAATAAAGTTTTGGGGGGCTGGGGATATAGCTCAATGGTTCTGGCACCTGTCTTGCAAGCACAAGGGCCCAGGTTCATCCCCAGTAACCACATAACAATACTGGGCGTGGAGACTCATCCCAGCATCAATCAGTACCACATATCACAGTGCTGGGCGTGGTGGCTCACGCCTATAATCCCAGCAGTCGGGAGGCAGAGGCAGGAGGATTGCTGTGATGCGAGTTTGAGGATGAGCTCAGCGCCAGCCTGAACCACAAAGCAAGACCCTGTCTCAAAAAAAAAAAAAAAAAGAATAAAGTTTTGGGGAAGAATGGAAATATGATGAAAGGGGAAGGAATGTAATAGCTGTGATTAGAGAAGGCAGTGATCAGCTCAGAACAGAATTACTAAACAGGTGAGAGACACTGAGTTTTAAGCTAAAATTCTTTGGTTTTAATTCAAATCTAAGAGGATTTTGCCCTTCATTTTCCAGTAACTCAGTTTCTAACACTAACCTTTATGCTCATTTCCCACATTCTACTTTAAGGTTGTGACCAAAATTAATTTCCTAACCTTCCTTTGTCCCTGTGAAAATAAAATCCTTCTGATCTCAGCTCCAGAGGTAAGCAGATCTGTTTACGCTCAGTGTATCTCAAATCTTCAGTTCAAGCTTCCTCAGCATGTTCTAAGGACCACTTTTCTCATTGTCTTTTAAACATACTGTTTCTTTCTGCCTGGGAAACTTCCCTTAGAACTGTAGGTCACTTTTAAATCTTCTTTAGTCATGATGTTGATTCTCACCGATTAACAAATCCTAACCTAGGTATTTCAGGCATGAGTACAATCCTGAGTATTCTCTCCTGGCTTTCCAGCTCCTGAATGGCACTGTTTGAAGATAAAGTAAGTCATCTTCTGTCATCTCTCCACCACCAGGACTGCCAGGTGGGTATCTGGCACACCAAACAAATACCTTCAATATAAGATGTCATTGACCTCACAGTCACCCAAGATGTCACATCCCATCCAACATTCCATAACAGCTTGATCATATTTTAAAACTGTGCTTAACCAGAGGAGAGATATTTAATGGATACATTTCAGGAACTACAGATGCATCATGAGAAGACACACTGAAGCTCTCGAGTCCTGGCAGGAATAATTGCACTACTGAATGTATTGACCATGTAAAACCCAACTATAAGTGAAATATCTGGTAAAGCAGGCTTTAAGAAGTCAAAAAAATTAGACGACTTTTTAGTAATTCAAATTTGGTCGATGATTCAACACATCTAAAACTTCATTCTTACCTTGATGCCTCTGGGAACTATTCATGTTTATGACACTCAGTCCTGAGACAAACTTAAATTATTCATGGTGTATTCTCTTTAGGTTAGGAGAAAGTGCTTATGTATGAGAGATAAAAATATGGGGTTTATATTAGAGAAAGATTTAAAACAATCACACTGTTCTTTGAATCTTTGTATTTCTGGCTGAAGACACAGAATGTCTCAGAACACAATTTTAGAATGCATTTTAAAATTATGAACAGAAAAATTTGACTTCCTCAAGAACTCTGAAAGGGAAAAATTATTTTTCCTTGCATAAAATAAAGCCCCATTTTAAATACATACACGATTAATCATAGCCTTACTTAATCAGAACCTTGGGAAATGTGAATGGAAGGTGTCCTGAGGTGGCATCAGATTCTCAAATTCTATACGTGCAACTGTAGAGCAGAGAGCTGTCCTCAGCATCACATGTTCCGTCAGCAACACTGCAGCTCCCCAATATGAAGGAAACAGTCAACTGGGAGAAGTGAATGTCTTTCAAGTTGGGGAGCTTATATGTGTTTCTGTTCATGTAACTACATTATACTCTACGTTATCTGATTAACATGAACTTCCAATACTATTTAAGTAAAACAAGTGATTACAGCACTTTATGCCCTGAGCATTCTGTGATATCTAATAACAATATCTAAAAACTAGAAAGAGGATAAGGTTTTACTACCATGTCATCTATTATTTTATTATAAGTTTTAAACAAGGTCTATTTTCCTAGATTTAATTTTTTCACAATAAAAAATAAGGGCTTGAGTTAGATCAAGATTATTTCAAACTTTTTACATTTAAGCTACTTTAAAACAAAACTGTTCCAGGAATTATAAACAAGTAAAATCACAATATTTTTGAGCCTAGGTGTGGTGGCTCATGCCTGTAATTCCATCACCAAGGAGATAGAGGCAGGAGGACTGCTGTAAGTTTGAGAACTACAAATGGAGACCCTGACTCAAAAAAACAAACAAACAATCAAAAAGTCCTTGAACAGTGTAATATAAAGTGAAAAAACAATGCCCCCAAATGCTTAACTTTCACTCACAGAGAACTATACACTTTTATTATGTATAATTTTATTTGGTCAAATATGAATCAGGGATACACAGTAAGTGAACCCACAGTTTTGGCAAAGCAAAGGCCATGGGTTCACATCATAATACAAAGGAGGCCATAAAGCTCAGGACAAGTACATATGAAAGCCTACAATTCACATATGTAAATACTGCAAGCTGGCCATTAACATTGTAAGTAAAAATTATTTAAAAATTATTTTATTCTCTCAGCGGTAGAAACTTTCTCAACAAATGGCTGCCCAGATCAATAGACATCAGTGAGTATGACCCTGTGGCTATGGCCTTCCCCACTTTGATTCTCAAAGATCTTTCCACCTATATGAAGCCTTAACTCTTACATCTCTTTCTTCTCATAATTACTTTGAAGGATTTTTCTTCCTGACCGAACTCCAACAGGTTGTTAGTGTAGAAAGTATTCTGAAGATTCTAGAATCTCCAGTCTCAGAATCCAGCCAGGGCTGTCTCATCAGTTAAGCCTAGACAGTAATGATCCTATAGTAGATCAGAGGATTGAGCAGCTCGACCAACACCCCAGGATATACTCACATGCAGCATACAGGGAGCCAAAGAATTGGTAAAGACAGCACAGGAAAACTCAGGAGCCCCAGGGACACATAGCTCCCTCTCTCAAATGCACAGGGCAAGTTTCATTTCCACACTATGAACCAACAAGGTATGTTTGAAAATTACTAGCTTCCGGATAGCACGGAGAAAACCTGCTCAGCTACATTTACCAAATAACTCACAAGATTTCTAGTTTTTAGTAAACTACGAAGAAAGAAAAGTCTGTTACCAGTCCAGGCATCTCTGCTACCAATACCCTACGATGCAGCAGCTCAGGACCTGAGGTATCTGTGGTAGGGAAGGTGGGTGGTGCATTCACAGGTGAATTACTGTGGAAACCTGGATTCTAGGGTAAATCATACCGTTTTTCTGCACAAAACTATTCTCCTTTTGAGTTATAGCTTCTTCCCTGCACTAGACCCTGAACGCTTGACATGAGTTACCATGCATCCTGCACTATGAATCATAAGTCCAACACCATCCAGACCATCAAGACATAAGGAGGGCGGCCTCACCATCAGGAAGTGGAAGTGGTCTATTTCAGACCAGGTGCCAGAAGGTCCTGAAGGCACCTCAGATCACGAGCAAGTGATTTCGTTTCCTAGGGTGCCTAGTTCTGTGGCATAGCCTCCTGTCCCTCACCTCACATTACCACATCCTTGTGGAGACAATGCTGAGAAAGGAAACTGCTGAGCACAGTGAACAAGTTATTCTGGAAGGTAACAGAAAAGCACTCAGAAGCGGACGGCAGCCACGGATCTGAAGGAAGCTGCCAAAAGGACGTCTCCTTGAGGGAAGACCTTCGGGCAGTGATTAGCCTCACCTGAAAGAGGATGTTGTCTGAAAGATAAGAAAGAAGTGTATAAAAGGGTATAACCAGTTGCTGACGACTGGATAACCGGGTGTCTGAAAATCATGGGATTCAAAGCTGAGGGAGGCTGAACAAAAGCCTGCACAAGTCGCCTGCTCCCCTGCAAAGAAGAAAAGAATAGTAGTCATACAGCTACGTATTGAGGGAGCTACGTGGCCACAGGAGTACACTGAATTGCAACAGTGTAAAAGCAGAAACTTTGCGAAATCCAGAGACCTGGAAGGGCAGCTTAGCAAGAGAAATAAAATAGGCCAGCACTTGCTGCCCTGCTCCTCTTCTGTAAGAGAGGAGTCTCCTCTCCATGAGGGATGAGGCTGAAAAAGAAGCGCAGCAAACTCAACTAGCACAGACCCTGACAATCCGAAGTTCCACAGTCTTACGGGCTTATGTACTAAATAGATAAAGAAGCCTGAAAACTGCACAGTAAATGGCTTTGGAAAGGGAGTTCACTTTATCTCCCAGCAAATTCACAAGTACTGTAGCCAGAAACTCTATTGAAAAGGGTCCTGCTGTCTGAATTTGAATGGCTTTGGGGGCCAGAATCCCATTTCTGGGGGCCCTCAGAAATGCCACTAGGCTGGCTCAGCAGGTAGCTGCCTCCTGAGCCCCAGAAGTCACTATGAATGCCACACTTTGGGGAGCAGGTACTGTGATGCAGGAGGAAGCAGAAGGTGTCATGCTTAAAAACCAGAGGATCCAGAAGTAGCTCTCTGAGAAAAAGAATGACACAAGCACTTATCACACCACCTCTATCCAGACACCATGCACCATATACCGGCCCCTGCTTTTACCAAGTGGAACAAGAACTCTGAGGGCCCACTGCTTCAATCCCTCCCTGTGGAGGCTTGCTGGGCAGTCTCAAGCCTGTGAACACCTCAAGTGGGAGGACTGCACCAAGCTCCAGTCACAACCCCTTCCCACCACATGCCTGGTGACCACTACAACAGAGAGGGCAAAGGGGAGAGAAGACCTCAGTCATCATCCAGTCTCCAGGAGCCCAGGGCTGAGACAAGGAGATCTATTGCCCCGTTCCTGGGTGAGCATGCCCATGGTAGCAACAGAGAAGAATAACACAATTTGTGCTGTCATCATACCTACTAGAGTCACCCTCACTTTGTGATCATGTACTGCTGGCAAGCCTGGGTGTGAATGTAACACAAAGGTGGCTGTGATTCTTGCCTCAACATTCCCATGAAGCCCCTGGGCCTTGGCCCACAGAAGTGTCTAGTCAGATGACAAGTGCCTCAGGCCCCTTAGAACTACACAAATGCCCAGGACCACATCACCTTACAAGTAAGGGACACCCAATATTCTCATGGGAGACTACCAAATAGACATAACCAGAGAAGAGCCTCACAAGGACATATGACAATAAAATTGTCAAACATGTCAAAATAAGGAAAGTACTGTAAAATCTGCAAGAGAAAAAAAGCCAAGTTCCATTTAGAGGCCAGTGCATTAGACTAACAGCTGATTTCTCTGCAGAAACTCTACAGACAAGAAGGACAGGAAATGATCTATTGCAAGTCCTGAAAGAAAATAAATACTTACCAAGATTGCGTTTTCCAGCAAGGCTCTTCTTCAGAATCAAAAGATAAATGAAGATGTTCTAAGATATGCAAAAACTGAAGGAATCTGTGAGCACCAGACTATGTTCAAGGATGTCCTGCACCCAGAAGTAGAAGAGAAACACCTGCCATCATGACAGCATGTGGAAGGACAAGTTCCATTAAAGAAGCAGATTCACAGATGAGAAATAGAAAAGAATTCAATGCTACCAAATGTTGGTCTCCCTCACATTGTGATCGTGTACTGCTGGCAAGACTGGGTGTGAATGTAACACAGTAAATCATCACACCACCAAGATGAGTAAAAAAGAACTGAACAGACAGCATTTAAAACAACTAGAAAAAAATGACACGTGCAAGTTAAAGAACAAGCATTAATGCTTCTCAAACCATTCCCTGGAATTAAAAAACACAGTGCACCCTTCTAAACTCATTCTATGAGTCTATCACCATCTATTTTTAAAAACTGATGAGGATACTACAGAAAAGAAAACTATAGTCCTATATCCTTGGTGAATATAGATGCAAAAATGCTTAACAAAATACTAGGAAATTGAATTCAACAGCGCATCAAAAGAATTATACATCATGAGCACATAAGTTTCTTTACAGAGTACAAAGGTGATTCATCAGAAACATATCAATAAATATATCACATAAATTAAAGGGTAAAAAAGTCATATGATCATTTTCATAGATTCAGGATAAAATCCCCAATTTAGGTATAAAAGGATGAAACTTCAGCATGATAAAGTCTGAATATGACAAACCCATCACCAATGCACATTTTGAAAGAAGACAGCTCAAAACATGTCCTCTGAGATCAGGAACAAGACAAGGGTATCCACTCTCACACTGTTATTAATACTGTGAGAGAGGCTTTAGCTAGAGCAACTAGGCAAGAGAAACAAACAATGGCTATACCCAGGAAAGGAGGAAATCAAATTATTCCTGTTCATAGATGATATGATTCTGTACAATAAAGACTCCAGCAAAAGACTTTTACAACTGATTAACAAATTTGGGAAAAGTAGAAGTATAAACAAATCAACACACAAAAATCAGTTGCATGTTTATAAACCAACAATAAACTTGCTGAGAAAGAAATAAGGAAAATAATCTCATTTATAATAGTCATCAAAAAATGAAATACCTCAGAATAAATTTAACTATGTGAAAGACTTCTACAGTGATAATTGTGAAACACTGAAGAAATAAATTAGACACTAAAAGTTGAAATACCTTTAGGTTGGAAGAAATAATACTGTTAAAATTTCCATACCACCCAAACAATCTATAGAGTCAATGTAATTCCACATCAAACAATCAACAGCTTTCTTCACAAAACCAGAAAAAAGTCCTAAAAGTCATATGGAAGCATAAAATACCCGAATTAATCTGGAAAAAAGAGCAAAGTTGTACGCATCACAGCACATGATGTGAAGACATACTGCAGAGCCAATTTAATTTTTTTGAAAAAGCATAATATTAGCATAGATATATAGGTCAATGAAAAAGAATACAGAACCCAGAAGTAAACCCACACATCTCAGCTAACTGATTCTCAACATAGGTGTCAAAGACCTTCAGTGCAGAAGAAGCCCCTTAAACAAATACTGCGAGGAATATTCCTACAGGTTGAAACTGGACCTTCACATCTCACTTACACAGGAATCAAATAAAAATTGAATCAAATATTAAATATAAAACCAGAACTTCTCAAATTAATAGAGAAATGCATAGGGAAAGCATTTCAAAATACTGGTAGAGGCAATGACTCTACGGATAGGATTCCAAAATCACAAGAAACAAAAGCAAAGATTGAAAGATGGAATTACATTAAACTATAAAGCCTTTTATTTATTTTTTAAGTATTTTGCAAAACATAAATTATATTTGTTTGGAGGAAATGAAATATATATATATATATACACACACATATATATGTATTATATATATATATATATATATATATATATATATATATATATATCCAATTCAATGTCTTGGATCATTTTTTAACTGTCTTCCAAGAGTCTTCTCCATTCCCGATCCCCAGTTCCAAAACTTCTGATGCTCCCCCATTTTGTACCATCTCTTTTATTTTACTCTTTATTTATATTTTATATTTCTTACATAAGAGAAATCACACAATATTTTCCTTTTTGTGTTTGACATTATACGCTCAAGAGACATCCATTTTCATACAAATGACATGGTTTCCCTCTTCTTCGGAGCTGAGTAACATTTGTGTGTGTATAGCACCTCTTCTTTATCTACGCATCCGTTGATTGACATTCAAGCTGTTTCCAGCACTTAGCTACTGTGAATTGCACAGCTATAACTATGGGTATTGCAAGTATCATCTAGTGTCTTTTAGCAAGAAAAACTCTAGTTAAGTTAAACAGAATTTCTATTTGTTTTTTTCTGAGGAATCTCCCTACTGATTTGCATAGTGGTTGTATGCACAAGTTTACATTCTAACCAACAGTGTAGAAGGTTTCTTCCTCCTCCACATCTGTACTAGCATTTGTTGCACTTTGTATTCTTATTCATACCTTTCTGACTGGGAGGATGGAACTGCAGAGAGGTCTTCATTTGCATTTCCATTCCAAAATGATGCTGAATATGCTGAGCATTTTTTCAAATATTCATGGACCATTTACACTCATTTTTTCACGTGTCTATGAATTCACTCACCCATTTTTTAATTGAGTTATTTGTTTGGGAGGTTTTTTTTTTTTTTTAAGATCTCTATATATTACCCCTCTTTCAAAAACATTACCCCTCTGGCAAAAAAAAAAAAAAAAAAAATTCTATTCTCTAAGTGCTTAATCCATTTTGATCCTTACACTGTTAACCCACTATGATTAGATTTTAGTATAGGTAGAGAGGTCTAGCTTCATTCCTTTGCATGTGAATAGCTAGTTTTCCAGCACTATTATTTTTACACCATGCCTTGGGCCTCTCTGGCACAAATCAGAAAGCTGGAGGTGCACAGAACTGTTTCTGTGTCTTCTATTCCACTGTCTGTTTTACGCCAGAGCTACAATGCTTTTGTTACTATAACTTCCTAGTAGAGCTTGAAATCCAGAATGGTGATGTCTCTCCCTTCACTCTTTCTGTTTTGGGTTGCTTGGTCTCTTCTGGTTCCATACAAATCTTAGAATTTTTCACTAGCTCTGGGAAGAATATTATCAGTATTTTAGCAGGGTTTGCATGAAATCTATCAATTTTAGTGATATGACCATTTTAACAACATTCTGGGGCATCCTCTTTGGTCTCTGTTGAGCTCTGTAGCTTTTATTATAAAGGTTTTTGACCTCCTTAGTGAGGTATATTTTTAGGTATTTAATCCCTTAGAGTGGAACTGTTTTCTTGATTTCTTTCTCAGTGAGTTCATTATTGGTATACAGAAACACTATTGATTTCTGTGTGTTGATTTTTTTATCCTGTCATTTTGCTGAATTTGGCAAACTAAAAACTTTTTCACAGTAGTGGACACAATAGTGAAAATCCAGCCTACAGAATGGAAGAAAATATATGCCAGCTAACCGTCTGAGAGTGGGTCAATATACAGAACATGTAAACAATTCAACACACAAGTAATTCAGTTAAAATCACAATTAATCTGAATGGATACTTATCAAAACGACAAATACAAATGGCCAATACATATATGAAGAAATGCTCAGTTTATGATTAGCCATCAAGGAAATACAAACCAAAACAATGAGATGTTATCTCACTCCAGTTAGAATGGTAACTATCAAGGAGAAAATAACAAATGTCTATGGGAGTGATGAGAAAAAAAGAATCTTTGCATACTGTTGATGAGAGCAAATTAGTAAAATTAATACGAAAAAGAATTTGAAGGTCCTGAAGAAAACTAAAAGGGAACTACTATACAATCTAGCTATTTTATTTCTAGGTATCAATATTCCAAAGAAAGTAATGCAGCATTCCAACAAGCTACCCACTGCCCAAGCTCATGTTTATTTTGGTATTATTCATAAGAGCCAAGATATGAAATCAGCCTATGTGCTAAGGGATAAAGAAAGGAACGGATAAAGAAAATATGGTATGTATGTACAATGGAATGTTGTTTTACCATAAAGAGGAATGAAATCTTGTCATTTGAACAAAACAGTCGAAACTGGAGGACATCGTTTTAAGAGCAATAATTCAGTCACAGAAAGACAATGTTGCATGTTGTTTCATATTTGAAGATTTTTTTTTTGGTTGGTTAGTTGGTTGGTTGGTTGGTTGATTGGGCTTTTTGAGACAGGGTCCTTCCATAAAGTTAGTCTGGCCCTGAACTCACTGTGCAAAGATACAAGCATACAATACCATGCCCAGCATTTTTAAAAAATTAAAATCTTTATTACTACACATTTACAGAACATAATGATTTCATTCATTGTAGGGAGCTGGTACATGTACAAAACACACCTTAATTCATTTCAGTTGTCATTTTTTTTGCTTGGGTCTGTTGTTTTGGGGGGAGTATAATTTTTTTGAGTTCTTTATATATATTAGGCCTTTCTCTAAACTGTGGTTAGCAACATTTTCTCCCATTCTATAAATTGTCTCTTTACTCTCTTGGTTGTTTCCTTTGCTGTGTAAATCTTTCTAATTTGATAGGATCCCATTTGTTGATTCTTGATGCCATTTCTTATGCCACTGGTTTCTGTTTGGAAAATCCTTGTCTGTATCTTAAGGAATTTTATCTAATTTATCTTACAACAAATCTGACATTTGTTCTACTATCTAGGCCTTTGTTTCATTTGCACTTTAGTTTCATACATGGTGAGATATATGGTCAGATTCAATCTTCTGCATATTAAGCCATGTTGCAAAATACAAGAGCAATATTTTTAAAAGTTTCATCTCTATTCTCTTGCAGTGAACATTCTAAAATGAAAATTTAAAACAAATCCATGTAAAATATAACAATAACTTGTAGGTGTGTTGCTACACAATTGTAATCTCAGGAGGCTGAGGTAGAATGATTGTCATGTGTTCAAAGCCATCTTGAACTACATAGCAAGACCCTATCTCAAAAAGAAAAAAAATATATATATATATATATGAAAATAAATGAAATACTGAACAAATTTAATCAAAGCGCAAAGTGAAAACTTATACCTTGAAAATTATAACACATTTTTGAAATTAAACAAGATATAGCTGGACATGGTGGTATATGCTCATAATCCCAGCCAACTAGAATGCTCAGACAGGAGGATTATAAATTCAAGGCTGAGAAATTTAGACTCTGTCTCAAAATAAGAAGAGGTAAGGAAACTCAGTACTAAAAAGGAAGAAAGAAAAAACTAACCAAGGCCCAAATAAATCTGATTATCCTATGCTCATGGTTTGGAAGATTTAATACTATTATAATGATAATACTAGGTAAATTAATCTTAGAGATTCATTGTGATCCCAATCAAAATTGCAGCTGCCTACTTTGCAGAATTGGTTAGTATGATCCTAAAATTCATATAGAAAAACAAGATGTAGTGACACACACATCTAAAATTTTTTAAAAAGTTAACCTGAGGCACACACAGCAGTAAAATCTGGAGTAGCAAGATTTTGAGTCTGAGCACAGCCAGGGCAAGTTTGTGACTTCACAAGTTCCTGTCTATAAAAGGACCCTATAAAAAGTCCTTTAAAAGTCCATTAATCTTGCCCTATAAAAGTGCTCAAGATGTAACTCAGTGCAAAGGCCCTGGGTTCAACCCCCAGTACCAGCAAAAGAAAATGTCAAGCTAAAAGTAGAACAAGGATTACTAGGAAGTGGGAAAGATGCTGGGCTGGGGCATGAAGAGGAGTGGCTGGAGCTGACTGATGCTCAGGGTACACATGCAGGAATATCAGTGAATCCACTAATTTGTACAATTAATACGCATCATTCATAATAATAAAAATTTGATTAACAGAAAGAACAACTGCTTTCCCAAGGTCAGGAAAAAACTTCTGTTATTGGATAAATGGGTCAAGAGAAAAGGTACCTGGATGCATGGGCCGTTCAGCATGTGCTGTGAGAGCAGGGAGTATTCCTGCTCCCTGTGACCACACATAGCAAGTTAGGTTCTCAGCGTCAACACGCACAGTGAATTCTATTTTGTGGATGTCAACAGTGAGTTGGCACTATTGTGTATAGACTCAAAAACACACTTTTTTGTGGCTGATGTAGCTTTATCCACTGTGAAGACAGCAACTTGTCAAAAACACAGATACTGGGCCGGGGATTTATCTCAGTGGTTCCGGCACCTGTCTTGCAAGCACAAGGGCCCAGGTTCAATCCCCCAGTAACCACGTACAATACTGGGTGTAAAGACTCATGCCCAGCAGCAATCAGTACCACACACCACAATACCAGGAGTGGTGGCTCACGCCTGTAATCCCAACACTCGGGAGGCAGAGGCAGGAGGATTGCTGTGATGTGAGTTTGAGGCTGAGCTCAGGACCAGCCTGAACTACAAAGCGAGACCCTGTCTCAAAAAAAAAAAAAAAAAAAAAAAAATACAGATACTAATTCTGAATTCTCACTAGAAAAACTATGCCTACTTGATGTACTTATGCAAGGATTACAAGGTAGATGATGGGAAGGGGATGTGACAAGTTGCAAGAAAAAAAAAAGAACTAATAATTGCTTATTTTCTTTTTATGTGTATATATGTGTATTTATATATTTGAAATGTATAATTTGTATAAATTTGTCTAGTTCTGAAAAGAATGCTGTCAGCATTTCAGTAGGACATTAGTAAGGCTACCCCCTCCATTCCACACTACCAAATATAAAACGTCCTTAGAGTGATCAACTCGACATTTCACTAGTTAAGTGATTAGAAATGGATAAAGTGACATATGAGCCTTTGCAACTTTTCTTTAGGAGCATGTCTGCACTTGGATTATGGTTAATTCAATGATATTAATTAGAAACAAGATGCTACATTTGTCTTAACCCAAAAATTAAATACAGTGAGAAATTGTGCACGCAGATGTGAGGTGGTAAAAGAGTAAAATGAATAGGACTGTTCACTGTCTTAGTTATGTGTCATAATGCACAGAAGTACCCAGGAAGTACATTTTGGGGGATTTTCTATTTTTATGTAGTTTTAATTTAGAGTACTCCAGATAGAGAATCTCTTCAAATAGTCTGTAGGCAGAATGGAGACAGATCATTATTCTTGGGAAATTCTAGTGACCAGATTTATAGACACACAAGGAAATCCCAAGGCTTTCCAGGCAGCTGAATTGTGGCCACATCTGTGTACCAGCCAGACTGCTGGTAGGAGCTTTCTCAGATGCAACAATACTGCAGCAGTTTCCTAGCAACCTTGAAAAACTCTCCTGCTTTTGTGCTTCAAGATGCATAGTACTGACCATTCCCCACAACTCCCACTGGGACCTTCCCAATGGCCATTCTCCTACAAGCAGATAAAACACGAATTCTCTAGTAAACATCTTTTACTGGGAGATAATAACTCAAGTGGTTCAATTTTTCCTCCCTGAGGCTACATTCATACAATTCATTTGTATTTTACTTTATCTGTGCGTTTTTTGCTACTCATCTCCTCTCTAACTTCAAAGCACTGGTCATTTGTGGCGCTGGAAACAGCAGAACTCAGAAATGTTTATGGCACTGGGGTATAACAACATTTTGTTATCAAAGACAGGGCAGGTTGAGGAGAAGAGCTCTCCCTGAGAGACAGCACTGGTGTTACTCATGAGAATTCTCCTTCATTGTCTTGGGTCACATTGTGCTAGGACCAAGTGACACAAATAAGTCTATATGTTTAATTGATAAAAATTGTATATAGAGAGAACATGCCATGTTATACTGAAATACATATATATTGAGTAATAACTAAATCACAGCATATTCATTACTTTACATATATCTTGTGGAAAACACAATAAAATCTTTCTTCCTAACTTGCAAGTAAGGATTACATTGCTATTAACTATAGTCATCATGGAGTATCCCTTGAGCTTATTCTTTTTGTCTGAAATTCTGTATCTTTTGATCAATATCCTCCATCTCCAGCCACACTCCAGTCACTAGTAAGCACTGTTGTATTCTCTATTTCAATGAAATCCATCTTTTATATATGTCACCTTTCAGTGAGATCATGTAGTACTTGTCTTTCTGTACTTGAATTATTTACCAGGGCATCTAGCAGTTGCACCATGTTGTTCCAAAGTACAGAATTTAAATCTCTTTAAAGGCCGAGTGATACTTTTTGTGCTTTCTTTACCTCTGCATCCGCCTGTAACACAGGTTGATCCATATCTTATCTATTGTGTAAGGTGCTGATGCGAACACGAGGTGCAGATGTCACTCCAATATACTGATTTCACTTTCCTTAGATCCATAAGCAGGGCTGGTTTAGCTGGGTCACACGGTAGCTCTTTTGTGGATATTTTGAGGACTGCCATCCAGTTTTTCATATTGGCTGTGACAGTCAAATTGGACTGCTCACTTGAATGGACTGAGGACCACTTCTGGGTGTGCCTGGGTAAGTACTGGAAGTGTGACCTTAGGGATCATATTTGATTTCTGGTTCCTTCTCTGGCATCATTTCTCTGCTGTTTCCCAGTTGTTATGGAAGCTGGGCATCTTTACTCTGCTATTGCCTTCTACCCTGCAGCTGGGCACAGACTGTACCCTCTGAAAGCATGAGGCAAGTTAACCCTTCTTTCCTTTAAGTTGTGGGTGTCAGACATTGTGTTCCAGTGACAGGAAAACTGACTAAGACAATGGCTACACTAATTCATAGCCCTCACAACAACATAGTAGGGTTCCCTTTCTCTGTTAGAAACATTAGTTTTATCTTACATCTTTTTATGAGAGCTAGTCTAACACAGGTGAGGAGAGATCTCATTACAGTGAAAAGTTCCAAAATAAATGCAGTCTTTTTGGCTTACACATAGGCTCCTGCAAAACTCAGGCTCTAGGGCAGGTCTCTCGCCACCATGTAAAGGTAGTTGGTAGTTCTAAGAGCAAGAATCATACGGGCAGGAAGATCACCAAGGGACCTTATCTTGATGCTATATCTTGATGCTATGTCACATCATTGTAAAAGCTGTCATGATCAGAGACTGGGATACTTATGTGTATACCTATGAAAGGCATTTAAATACATGCAGTCATTTAATCCAGTTCTTTCACAATTAAAAGCAATCTACACAAAATTACTCACAAGAGCCCCAAGCCACACTGTCCCTTTATTACTCATACCAAAGGGCACAGAGGAATGTGCTCTACATCCTTGGCATGATTCAGTGCAAGTAAAAAAGGCCCACAAATTGTTTTAAGTTTCTGTAAGAATTATAGTTCAGAAATTATTACAAAAAGTATAAAGTATCCAGCTGAGAAACAGGTGAAGCCATGTATACACTGCTGTGCGTATGTGGGACACTTCCTACTGAATCAGTGTTATCTACACCCATACTGAACACATCAATTCCTGCCCTGGCAGCAAAAAAAGATTTCAGGTTCATTTTAATCCCAAGATGAAAGCGATAGAAAAGATACTGAGAGATCTTCAAGTTCATCAAGATTAGACTTGAACTGCTCTGAGAACAGAATCCAATCTCTTTATTCTCTCAAGGGAAGGGAGAGTCAGCGTCCTCTGCTGTCATTCTCACAGTTAGAGATCATTTGAATTCTTAAATGCTACTAACCTGAATTACTTTCCGGCTATTTCCTGTCCACCCTCTCACAAGAAATAAGCATAGTTTGCACCTTCTTTGTCAGTGCCTGTTTTAAGGGTTTGTTTATTTAAGTTTTACACACATGACCCTGAAACCTAGATTTATTTGTTTGACAATTTATGAGTTTCTCCTGCGTAACTGTGTCTGTGCTAGACATTGTAAAAATAGAAACAATAGGGTATGCATTCCAATCGTAGACATAAATAATGCCATCTTTCACATTTTTAGCCTTTTATGGTTTACAAAACTGCTTGCATCCTTTAGATAACACGCAGACTTCATTTTTTAAAATTTCTAATACTTTTCAGGATGAATAAATAGGGCATATCATCTGAGACACAAAAGAGGTGAGGCCTCTTCCATTTAGACCTTATGTCTCAGTTTCTTATGCAAGGCTTTTTCCAAGATATAGTCTCTATGAAAATTATTTATTAGTGAAATTCTTTCTTCAATGAAAAGTGAAGCAGTAAACCCATATGCCTGAAACCCATGTCTGGGCCTCATTTATTTATATTTAATCCAACATGACACCAATCTTAACTATCCAGCTTAGTCATCTTCCACATTCTTAGTTAAAAGGACACATAACCAATGTAGTGAGTACTATAAGTAGTTCAGTCATTTCACAGGAAAATAAAGTCATGCACCATAATTTACTAAAAGTGACACTGACAATTTCTCCAAGCATCTTGTTGGCCACTCACTCCGTCAGGGGCCCTTTCCCTCACCTGTCTGTCTTTCCCTCTGCTCTCACTTGTTTCCTTTGCTTTGATGCAGAGTCACACACAGGCTGCTCTAATGTGCATGCTATCCCTGGCTGCTGCTCACTACACCATGCGACTATCCTGGTAGCTGCGGTCCATTTCCCATTTTGAATCAACTACCTTGATTAGAGATTAAATTGGAAGCAAAAATAGAGCCACACTCCCCTAAACAAAAAACAGAAGTTATGATCACTGAATCTCCAAAGATCCTCAATCAGGAAGGAAAGAAAAAGGACACTGAGTTACTTGGCAATTTCTCAAAGGTCAGACACAGAAGTCACCCTTCCACCATCACACTGTGCAGAAACACTTTCTATGCTGTTCCCAAGAGAATTTAGATGCTTCTTGTTTTCAGAACCCACCAGAGACTGACAATGCCCATGTCCTGCATGAGGAAATCTGGTCCGCTCACCATGGGTCACCCAGGTCAGGTGCCCAGGAAACCATCTTCTTTCTATCTAGCAAAGGTGATGTAAATATGCACCAAGGCGAACAGGCACTTGGGTGCAAGTGGTAAATTGGCTAAACGTATGGAAAATCATCACTTGAAGCTTACAGTTACAAACTATAGAGGAGGTCAAGATTTATACCCATTTACTCAACTAGTCAGCCTTTCAATCAATAATATAACTTCTCACTCTGCAGAAGACTTCATGGAGAAGAAAGGGATGCCCAAAATAGTGTGTGAAAAGACAATCTGTGTAGTAGCAAGTAAAGGATATATATATATATGGCAGGATGCAAGATTTCCCTAAGGAGTCTTTGTTGGTACAGTCCTATGTCTCCATATTTTAAATAGTTTTAAAATATCATATCTGTATTTTCTGAAATAAAATATGTCTAAAAACATAATCTTATTCTTGATTATGTAGATAAATAGCAAATATTCATTTTCCTCCCCTGAGTTTTATTGTAAAGGCTCATTAGTATTTATGGTTATAAGAAATGAAATGACTACCTAAAATAACCACTTTCGCTTTGAACCATTCCATAAAGAATTTCTTCTCTTCTTCACATTAAACTAAATTTTAGCTTCTACATAAAAATCTAAGGGTTTTTTATCAGTAGGGTTTTATCTGATGTTCTGATATATATATATATATATATATATATATATGCATTTGCTTAATGTTTAAATCAGATAAGACATGTCTTCTCAAACATTTGTCCTTTGCTTATGGTGAAGGTAGTCAATAATCTTTCCTTTGGCTGTTAGAGATATGCATTCCATAATTACTATCTGTAGTCACTGTATTGCCCAATAACTTATTTCTCCCATGTTTCTGTAACTTAGCCCCTGTTGATCACCCTTTCCTTATCCCTCCTTCCCCTATTCAATCTGGCCTTTGCAAGCCTTCATTCTTCTCTTCACCTCTCTGGCATCAACAGTTTATACTGAATGAGTGAGATCATGCTGTACCTAGAGGTATCTCTGAGGAGATTTGAAGGTCATCAGCTTTGAGAAAGCTGATGAGCTGTTGTCCCTTGGTGAACTTTTCCTATGAGCAATAAAAACTTTCCTAATCCTAACAATCACATGAAGTTGGTGCTATTATCTTCATTGTTCATGGTGTTGATGAGAAAACTGAAGCCTATGAAGGCTAACCCAGTGGTCCAAAGGTCAGAGATGAATCACAATGATAATCTAAGAATACTACAAAGTGCCTCACCTTGACCCCTTTCTCTATTCTGTTGATTCAAGGAGTGAGCATGTGTTATGAGACAAAATTTTATTCATAGTATGTAGGTCATAAGGAGGTAATTCTGGCAAAGTCAAAAAAGCTGAAAAGCATAAGGTGCACAACAAAGATTATTTAAATTTAATAAATCCAGTGGATGTGAAATGGGGTTCCAAGATTTACCAAGCAAAGTAGAGTTGAGAAGCTAAATTTAGAGGTAATCCATGACTCTTTTAGTAGGAGAAATGGTCCATGCAGTAGAGCATTTGAGAGATACCTATATTTATATTAGAGTTACTTGTTACTTAACTGTAATTGAAAGTAATCAGGTGCTCTGTGTCTTATCCAGCCACATAGGAGAGGGAGACAGTGGTGAAAATCAATGTAGTCTCTGTCTAGACAACTGGCTAAGATTAGACTTGCTCTCCAGGTGAAGGGAACAACTGGAGATTTCCAAGAAAAGGATTGATGAGATTGTTCTGCCTGAAGACTAATCTGGCTCAGAAATGTAAAACAAAGTACAGGCCTGAAGAAATGGAGGTAGCAAATCAGAGGGGCAGCCCAAATTACGCCAGTGGCAGTAAGACAGAGACCCGAGGGCAAATATGAGAACGTAACAGAGGCGACATCATCAGATTGGGTAATCTGAACCCTGTTAATAACATTAGCATATCTACAGTTGTAGAACTGACAGAGTCTCTGAAAATGGGTATCATTTTCAACATTTCTGTCAAACAATGAACACTTGAACTAGGTGACATTTTCTCCAGAAGCTATGTAAACAAACTAAATCCCATCCTGAGTTCTTCCGCTGTGCTCATGAACAGTTTTTCATTGTGATGGTGAACCCAGAGCACACACCTAACAGGTGTACGATGGATGACTCATGGAGTCATCAGTGAAAATGAAAAACAGGAAGTGTGAACTTTGCAGGACACAGCTGGAAACCTCACCTTGTGGCTGTTTTGTTATCGAGCACGAGGTTTATCTTTTCCCACACGATGTTATGTTTCCCGGATGGGCACAATGGTATATGGTGACATATAGGTACCCTCCAGAAATCTCCTACATCATCCGTGAAGCTTACTCTCCAACTATCACAATTACATCATCTTGACAAAAAGTTCTTTACAATTCAGTTTAAATGTGTTTAGCATATATCTATCGTGCTCAAAAGCAAACATCAGCAGACTAAAGCCCAAGGACCATATGCAGCTTGCAATTTGCTTTTTATAAATAAAGTTTTTCCAGAACACAGCCATCCCCATTTGTTTAGTTTCTTCAAAGCATCAGTATCAGAGAAGGCAGAAGTAAGATCTTACATCTTGCTAGATTGCTCAGCTTTCCCAAGGAAACAGAAAGAAAATCTCCAAGACTTTTGTCTCTGTCACAATTGCTCCATCATGCACTGTAGAGCAAAATCAAATACAGACATTATGTAAATTGCCATTTACATTTTAGTGACAAACAATATCAATCTGCAGGCATTATTTGTCACCAACTCATCTAGAACATAGAATGTTTTGGGGTTATGACTCTAGAAAAAGATAATTAAAAACTCAAAAATCTAACCAAATTTGTCCCAGGATTTTACTCTCCAACAGAAGTGATGCAGAAGTCTGACAACACACATTTTGTTTTTGATTTCTCTATTTGATGACTTATTTATCTTGGCTGATACAACTTCAACAGATCACAATTAAAACTCAAGTTCCTTTTATTCTATTTTTTTCTCACTCAAATATTTGCTTCACCAGTAGCCCGTTTGTAAGACAGAAATGAAAACATAATTTTCTTGCATTTCTCATTCATTTGAATGGAGGAATTATATACTGTTTTATTTTTATTCTGACTTATACTTGGGTAATTTAAGTTCTTTGAGGAAGATTGGATGTAGGTTATGCTGCAGGATGATCAATCACTAGTAGCTGCAAAGGAAAGTATACCATCACTTAGAAAAAAGTATCATAAATTTATGTAATGCTATTGCTACATGATATCCATTCTATGTGAAGTAATACATTGGTAGGAATCCATGGCAGTAATTTTATCAGGGAAATTTTAATATAAAGAATTATTAGCTAGTACATAGGGAATCAACATTTCACTACACTTTATCCAAGCTATTTCAGTTTTTTTTTTCTTTGTGGTTTTGTTTTAACATATGAATGACTTATTCTCTCCCCTTGCCCCCAAAAACCCTTTACTTCCTTTTGAGGGAAGTTTCAAAAGTCAATTAAAATAAATGATAAACAGCCAAGAAAATACTATCCACAACTACATCGTCATCTTTAACCTCTTCCTAGGAAAGAAACTTCCTGGTGCTCTTATAGGTACATTTGGTCTTAACAGTTGAAAAAGGGTTAATTATTAATATTCTCTACTCACTTGCCAACACATGAACTTGAAAGGCAAACATGGAGAGATGAAACCTGCCAATTACACTTTTGAAATCCTAATGGCTTTAATTACAGCTCACTTTAGTTCTATAAAAGGTACTGAAATTCTGCCCACCTATCACAGCTCAAACTCAACCCTAGAGCATGAGTGTCATTTTTACTGCTTCTTTTTTTTCCATGTTATGCCTATTTTTTTCTCTTTGGAATCATGAAGGAATTTCTTTCCCTTATTTGTTTATAAAATACACACACATGATTAAAATACATACACTTTATTAACTTTCTGTGGATAATTTATAGCTGTCATTTTTTTGCACTCCTCACCAAAAAAAGTTTCCTTCTGCCATCAGTTTGTCCTTTAATTTGTGTCAATTAATTTCTTAGCACAAATTGAAGGTCAGTTGATGGAGAACAGGACCATGAATAAAGATGTAGGACATCTAAAACTATACTTAGCTAAAGAAAAAAAATGATGATATAAATGTAATTCTCCCCTAAACAAAAATGGCAATGTTAAAAAATACAACATTTATATTAGCACTAACCCAAGGCACCAGTTTTCAAATAAAGGCAATTTGCAAACGTTCCCCCGCATAGGATTTTGGCACTATCTGAAGACATAATTACAACTTGGGCGGTGAGGAAATGACATCTAGTAGGTAGATACCAAGAATCTTCTACAACACAGAATTCATTAGCCAAAAATGTCAACCACACCAAAGTTGTAAAGTCCTCTCCTAGAATATTATCCTAAGTATTTTATGCACATTAACTTGTTCGATCCTTAGATTGACCTCATTTCATTGGTGAGTTGCACCATAAGAAGATTAAGTAGCTTGTGAAAGGACACACAGCTATTAAGTAGCAGAGGAGCCCTGTGTGCTAAAATCCATATTTTCATATTTCATTACCTGTCACTCATCGCATGAAGGTTTCTCTGATTTCTTCCCCACCCACACAGTTAATCATAATTGTTCTGTCCTTCAAACTCCCAGAACTGTTGTATTTTACTTAGAGCCTCACACCAGGCTTTTCTCAATCACTTTCCAAGGGACATAGCTCCACCTAGGACTAAAACACACTGTATGGAAAGGAAAATACACTTCTGTGGTCAAATAAAATGTAGAAACTTAAACTTTTTGCTTCAACGTCCTAAAGACTAATATACACTATGAATTTAAAAGGTGTTTGCTCAAATTTATTTCCCCCCAAAATGAAAGGTCTTTACACAATCACTGTCAAACACTGATATTATTATGATCAACAATAGTAATAAGTAGCATGGTTTGTTGTATATATATCATATATTCTTTATATATGTGTATATACATATATGTATATATGTGTGTGTATATATATGTATACATGTTTTATAAATATGTATATATAAGTATATATATATACTTATATATAAGTATATATACTTACATATATGTATATATATGTATATGTATATATATATATGTATATATATATATATATATATATATATATATATATACACACACACATATATAGAACAAACCATAAGTGACCTACATAATAACCTGCTTCTAAACAAAACCAGTGAGGGTCCATAGCGTTGTAGTCAGGAGTTTATAAGGGAGTAGATTTAATATGGATACATAATTTATAGCATTATTTTATAACATTTAGCCAAAAAGCCCAATGTAGAGGAGTGCAAGCGATCTGTCCACATACTAGAGACCTAAAGAATCTAGCTGAGGGCCGGGATCCCACAGTAACATCCCACACAAGGTCCTGCTGGAGGCTCAGAGTCCATGGCAATGTCTCATGCAAGTCTGTATCAAGCATCTGCACCAAGAAGACCCAGGGGCCAGTGGTGAAAGCTAGAAAGTCTGTGGCACTGAGCTGAAGGGTCTGCACTGGAGCCAGGAAGCGATGCTCAAGGCAAGACCTCCTCTGACAAGAACAGCTGACATCCCCAGCAACAGCCCAGACCAAAGCTCCTCTGATGATAACAGTTCGGATTAGGGAACCAACCTCAGCAAGCTTCTCCAGGAAAATCAACAGCATACACTCCTCCCTCCAGTTCTCCTCTTACGTCATTGGTGACAACTCTTGGGTGGGTCTTCCACACCCAGAATCACGCTGACTCAGTTCATTTGGGTGTTTCAAACTGACTTCAGTTAATCCACCACAATAAGTAAGTAAAGCCTTAATTGATTTACAAATATAAGTGAAATATAACTCTGGCTATCATAAATGCCTATGTTAAAGAAAAACAAAACTTAATACAGCCAATGAAAAATATAACTATATACCTAGGGCTTTCCAACTGCAAAGATCAAATAAGGGAACTATATAATTATAGCCAAATGTTTGCTTTGCTTTGGAGTCCATCCCACGTTTTCTCTGCAAAACTTCTAAATCAGTTCTTGTTTGGAGCTGCCCAATTTGTTAATTATTGTGTGTTCAAATAAATACTTGAAAACTTAAAATGCTTCACTTTGCTTTTTAACAGTGCATATGGCCCATGTATTAAAAGCTTGGTCTCCAGAGTAGCTGACTAGGAAGTTCTGTGGACCTTTAAGAGGTAGGGCCAACATTAGGCACAGGAAGCAACAGATACTGAAGAAATAACATCAGAGGAAACAACCACAAACTGCAGGAAGGAGAATCCCACAACTCAATTGCATTCTAAAGAATCCTCCAAGTTCTAGTGCAAGTCAAGGCTGCCAATTCTATTTTTGAAATTAAACAGAAAACTAATTGCTAAGTATCATGTTTGTACCATTCTATTTTCCATTACTCTAATGAAATACTCTAAGCGGGGAAATTCATAAAGAAAATATTTTTATTTTAGATTATAATCTTCTCTGGCAAACCATCTACACAGTAGATCTTTTAGAATTTATCAGTAATTGCAAATATTATCTCTTAGATTAAAAAAGAAGTTTGCCAGTTGTTATGCAGACAAGTGTATCCATGGTGACGTTTCACTGCCAAGAAGAAGTTGGATGTGAGAAAATTTCATTATCCACACATTTCCATTTTTAAAAGTTCAATGATTAGAACCATCTCTCCTAAGCACAATCTTCAGCCTCTACTTGGATCGATTCAGTTGTTGTTTTAATAAAACTGCTTTCTATTTCTTGATAAAATTTTAGTAAAATTTTCTAGGGGAGGTTTTAGTTGCTGGCCTTCCACTAAAGTATTTCTCAACACAATTTCACTTCTTAGATGCCTCCGGAAGCTTTGAAAAACTTTTTTTTTTTTTCCGTACTTGAAACTCTCCAAAGAATGTCTGGAGGTATAAGTATTAGGTAGTGTCTCTATTCCAAAATTCATTTTATATTAAACTTGAAATTCTCAGGACTCCCATGGGTACTAGAATATGCAAATATATGAGTATAACACTGCATGAATACATAGTTAAAGATTTCATTACTGAAAGTGAACACCAATTTAAATGAAAAGAAATGTGTTCTTTTTTCCTAGGAAAGGATAAGACCAGAAACACGTGGACTTAGTGAGTCTGGCAGTGATAATAATACAGTACAATTTATCTAATTAAAATTCCAATTATACACTGTCTCTGTATCACTCAGTGCTTTGTTACCACATTACCTCAACTAGTACAGTGAAGAAATGTCCAGTTTTTTCATAGTGAGAGTACAAATAAATTTTCTTTGATAGCGAATTCCAATTTTCCTTTTAAAAGACAGTGCATTTTCTGCTGCATTGTGCACAACTTAATGTGCTGTTTCTTAACTGCATGATCTTGGTTCTTTAACCTCTTATAACTTCACATCTTTCATTCTGAAAATAGAGAAAATATCTCATAGCATTACACACATCTCTTGCTCACCTATGAACCCCATCACAGTCTTTGTACCTAACAGGCACTTGATAGAAATATATATTCTTTGCTTTTCCTTATTTTTCCCCCACAAACTCAGGTAATTAAAAGAAAACATCTACTTTGCCTAAAGACTTTCTAGTTTCCATTCAGCTTTCTGCCATGCCAATAGCAGTATCAATAAATAAACAGCCTTATCAGCAGCAATCACTACAGACCTTACAGAAACATTCACATATCAGATACATCAGACATGTATATCTACTGATTTGCCTCACAGGCTCCAGATTCTATGGATCTTTATGGATTAAAAAAAAAACTTTGAATTCACAGATAAGAAAATATGAAGATCTGAGATGTCTTAGACAAAAGTTCTATACCAACAGGTAGGTCTGTTTGTTCTCTCCTTTTGATTTCATAAAGAAATATTTTGGTAACTTATTATTATGTTATCTTTTGAAACTCAATTTCAGGTTAAAAACAAAAAAAGGTCTAAAACTCTATCACAATTAACCGAGAGTTTTATGAAGAGTCAACAAAATGTGGAAACCTAGACATCTGCAAAACTACAAGGCAGTGATAGTCATGCAGCCATAGAAACCTTCCTGCTCCTCTCAGCAATTCTACTTTTAATGGATCATACTTAAAAAAAGAGATTTTCTGAGTGAATCACTGGTGACTGAGGAATTCTTCATGATGACAACAACAGGCTAAAAGGGGGAGGGTGGGTGGATACATTTTGTTTGTAGGAGACATGTGAAGATAAAGTAGATCTCTTCCAACAGGTGCACGAGAATGGTAAAGAGAAAGATAGGGAGGCATACACAAAGTCAAGTATATAATATGATTAGCAGGATATAATGTGAAGTTATGTCACTATTAAGCATTTTTATGAACATTCAAAAGCATCTTGGAAAATAAGAACATTCAGTGAAGTTGAGGTTTTCCTTCACTAGGTAACAAATCCCTCCTCCTCCTAATTGCGGAAAAGGAAAAGCTCAACCTCACTGAATTTTTTAAATTTCTAAGATGCCTTTTATGTTCACATCCTTCTCTAATTCCTCTCTCTCTTTCCACATCAGAGAGAGAATCTGGCAGAGGTGAATCTAGGGACCCCTAGACCCAGATCCCTGGACATAACTCTCTTTAATAAGCTTCCCTGACAGCCATAACTTTGCTTATTTTTTAAAATGTGGTTGATTGAAGGGTTAGTAATCAAAATAGAATCCTCAGGCTTCTAGTTAAATATATGCATAATTTTCCATATACATATATTTACACCACAAATATCATTTCAAATAATGATTTCTAGGTAATCAACCCTACTCAGAAAGAAAAGCAAAAGTCAGTGGAGTAGCCATTCATAAAGAAAAATTATCCTTTACTTCAGCCATCATTTTTTCTTTCTTATCTACTCTTTAATTTCCTTGTGTTTTTAATTTATCAAATATTCATTTCCCAATCAGGGGTGTCTTTCATACTTTAGTTAGGTATAAGTGAAAGGTGAATTGATTCAAGATGTACCACATGATTATTTGATGAGTATATACACTGTGAAATGATTAATTAACACTTCCACCCCATATGGTCACCCTTTGTGTGTATGTGGTAAAAAATACCTAAACTCAACTGTCTTAGTAAAATTCAAGAATGTAACATGCTACTTTTAACTAAAGTCATCATGTTGTACATCTCCTTGGGAAAAAAAAAAAAATCCAAGGCTAATCCAAAAGCACCTATCCTGAAATTTGCTCAAGCTCTGTGGAACAATAGACTATTAAACCTCAGCATACTCAATAACAGCTTCTGGAAATACAGGAAGGAATACAAACAAGTCCAGAATTTGCTTTGAGGCTAGCAGAGAATGTGTCTCCAAGACAAGAATAAATCCTTTCACAACCACCTGTAAAGAAAGGCTCTGGTGATCAATTATATTATATCAGAACATGGGATAGAAGACAAGAGACTACAGAATCAGGGATCAAGATGCCTCGCTCTGCCTCTGGGTATGTGTACATCACTGGGCAAATCACTTCTTTATCTAGTCTGTATTATCCCACTTCTACAGTGAGTTGAGGTTAACCTCTATGACATCCCTACCCACCTCTTCTCAGTAGTAAAATAGGGTAAGGGTCACAGGGTGAACTCAGTGTCACCTGATATTGAACACTCTTCTGAAACCCAATCCTCTGCTTTTTTTTCTGTATAGTAATTACTTTTTTCATTATATTTAATAAGTTTGTCAGCATCAATGAGTCTATTTCCAGCCTGAAATCTAATAATAACCCAATCTTTTTTCTTTTCCCATCCATGCAAAGCCACACCTTTTAATGGTACATTATCAAAGATTCCATAAAACCTAAGGAATACCCCTACTCTTGCCAGGATGGTTGTGTCATTCCTGACAATCTCTTTTAATGAACATTTGCTGAGCATTCTGAAACATTAGGTTGAGTCTAGGTGCTAAAAATTTGCTTTGAGAACCGGAGCGCATCAGTTATGCTGATCAGATTCAATACTCATTGCAGAAGGTTCTGGAATAGGTTTCATACTGTCCAAACATCCTATGAATCTACATTTAAACAACAAGTGGAATGTCCAGTGGACAGGGACCACAGCTGTCTTCACAATACCCTTACTTTGCCTTCGCTTCTTTTCCATCCACTTCGCAGTGATGGCTCACTTGCTAAATTCCAAACACTTTCACTCAGTAATTTTTGCAGTGTTGAAACACTGCTTGACATTTATTAGGTCCTCAGTGTGTTGGTTGACACAAGGAAACTATGATTTAACTATGGAAACACTCAACTGTTATGATAACCTCAACGATATCCTCTAAAATCTAGGGCTAGAAACTTCTGAAAGGGAAGTTCCAAGAATTAATCAGCATATTGATTTATAGTTACTTATGCAACTATTGCTCTAGGACAATCTATTAAGACACAGTTCATGCTAAATAAATTTTTTTTCAATTCTAAATTAATTTGTCCTTTGGAGTCCAAGCAGCATAATAGAAATTTCACATATGCTAGATAACTGGGTGAAGTAATAGAAATTTATGTTATGATCTAATCTGAAGTGCCACAGTACAGGAGATAGAATAAAATAATCCTGAGTTAGTAATAATAAGTTCAGATCTAGTTTCTTCATCTGGAACAAATTAACTTTTCTCACTGTCCATTTTCCAAGTGTAAAATGGCAGAACTGAGATTTGCACTGTATAGATATTTCATGAGTTTTACAAAGTAACTGTTAATCTTTAACACAGAGCAATGACAAGTACGGGCCAGAACAAGAATAAGACAAATGGGAAAAGAGTAAGCAACAAGGAAGGAAAGCAAGCTCCTCTTCTGAGGATTGTAGATGTAGATGTAGATGTAGCTAGACTATCACCCAGCTTTGCCCCTTCTGAGGATTGTAGATGATACACACAAAACCAGGGACGAGAAGAGGCACAGGCAGAAGCTTGCCAAAGTCAACAAAGAACTGACACATGAACAGTGAATCCACCAAGAAATGTGACCACGGAGATATCTGCTGGGATTTGCATACCATATCTGAAAGAGTTTTATACACCTCTAAGAAATGAAAATGCATCCTAGCAAAAGTAGGTGGAGAAAGAAAGTAACATTGTTGAAAGGATTTGGCAGTGAATGGCCAGCCTCTGAAGTAGAGCAGAGTGCAGTAGGAGAGAGGAAGAGGGGAACAGAAGTTAAACTCAAAAATAAATGATTGGTGATAACGGAGGGCTCTGTTATTTAGAGCAGAATCCCATTTACCAAAGAAAGCAGTCCTATGTGTAACATGTGTATATGAAGAGGGTTTATTTCCGTGGGAGGGAAATAAAACGGCAGGACAGCCCAGGACAGTTTAGCCCAATCCAGGACCGGGACAACTGCACTCCATCTGGGACATGTGGGATAGAAGTAAGGAATAAGACTCTAAGAACCCGGGGAAGAGAAAGATGGACACCAGACTCCATTTAATTGTGACTTAATTACAATATTTTCCAGTGATTGGTGCAGCAAGCAAATCCTTTCCATGTAAATTGTTTACATTAGACATAACGCATTTTATATTATCTACTTAATTTCAATACTATAGAACCTTTGAAGATAAAAAAATCAATAAAATATGTTGCCTATGACATACTAAGGACAAAGTTACGAAGTTCATATCTTTTCCCCTCTAAGAATTATTCTTCTATTAAACAAGAGAAGATATACGAAGATAGTTGAACATTTCACTGTGTTAAGTACAAAAACCTCAAGTCCATTTGTCAGAGAAAAATGTTCAGATTTCTGAACATTGATAAAGATAGTATGTCCCCAATTCCCAAATGATAACTTCTTCCCAAAGAGTGAGTAGTGGCCACAAAGATCAGGAAGTTCCTTCTAGAGAACTCAAAGATAGAAGAGTAATAAACCATAACTCTGAAAGGTAAATATCAATATTGAAAGTACGCTCTCTCACCAAAAGTAGCACTAAATTTTATACACCTCTCAGTTGTACCAGCCAATGAATGTTTATTTCCCTGGAAACAAAAATCTTAATAAGAAAACATATTTTTGTTTTGACCGCTGCTTATATATAGCAAAGGCTGGAGCCTTCTCAAAAGCCCCCAAATCCGCTAGTGACTTCCCTAAAAATTGTTAAAAATGAAAATAAATTAATGAGTTAAAACTCCCTGTCATGTGTATTATGAAAAGTTAAATTATTAGGTGAATGGCAGAGGAAGCTTATTGACAATTTATGTCCGAACATAGACTAACTACTAGAGCAAAAATGAAGATCAATCTACAACCTCCAAAAAAAGTCAAAAGAATTTATTTCTCTTCTGAAAAGGTTTGGTGTGTCCAATAAAGTCTCTAGTACAGTAAAGATACTGTACCACAGATACAATCATATCTAGCCATCTGGATCAGGAAAGGTCAGGACTAAAACTTTCATTCCAAGGTGTACCTGTAGAGTAAGCACTTAGCAGAACAAACAAGGAGATCTGTTTACCAGACTGTAACCGCAGGGCAAATGGAAAAGCAGCACCCTTCGAGCAGCAGATTTCCAGAGGGCAGCCTCATAATGGAATTCCTAGTGGGACAATCAAAGAGGTGGTACCATTGGCCAACCATGACTGCACATAACAAATTCATCAAGACCTGTGATATCTCAGGCAAGACAAACTGCAAGAAGCACAGAGCCTGAAGGGATATTTGAGAAAATTTACTATTCCCCAGCTTCCAGCAAGGTTGAGAAACCACATCATTCAAATTCGCATCTATCCCAACAACACAATCAAAATTCTCCTTTCCTTAGCCAGTTGAATTTACTGCTTAACATTTATTTATTTTTAACTGCATCTGTGTAGAGTTATATAAGCAAAAATGTTTGTATGTGCTCCTATATATCTGTTACCATATCAAGCAAAACTGGCTTGACAGATTTTGATTCAATTTGGAGAGTATATTTTTAGCATCATGATTTTAAATACGGTCTGTCCCTGAAATTTACTTTGGGGTTTTTCTAGGAAGCATGCACACCATCATTTACCAGGAGAGCCGAAACAGTGGTGAAACAAGAGCCCCAGAAGATTGCCAAAGAGAGCAATAAATCACGAGCAGGAAGATGCATTAATATGCCAAGGACGGAGAAAACAATCAGTAGTTTTCAATATGAGTCCCAGATGGATCATCGGTAAGGCAGGTGTGGGTTGCAATCTCGCCATGTCTCACCTGGCTACCTCGAGGAAGAACTGCTTGAGTTAAGTAGTGTCAGTACTTGTTTTGTTAATAGTGATGAATATTTTTTTCTTCAGCAGCACTGGGGAGGCATTTGGGGAAAGACTCATTAATGTGTCATGAATCTCATTTCCAAACTCAAGACAGAGCAGGGAAATATGATCCCCTCACCTCAGACTAATAATGAAAGAGCCTCAGCAGAACTCCTCTGAGTTACTCTGATGTCTGAATCTCTCTTCCAAGCACAACTGTCCAGGCACGAGCTCACTACCAGTAATGATGACCTGAGAAAAGGGTAGCTGAGTGAGTATCAGCCTCAAGTCCTAGAGTTTGCTGGCACAAAATCCACCCACGTTTCCCATGGACGGGACGCCCCACAGGCAAGCGAGACAGAGTCAAGTGTAAAGGCCTTTGTAAGACAAAATAGGCTTGAGAAGAAAACAATTCTAGAAAATACCTTACATTTGCCAGCTATGAAAAGACATGACCCACTAGTATAATGAAATGTTTGCTATTATCAAAGGTGCTACAGGTGAGAGATACTCAGAAATCTGGAGCAGGAAAAGGGAAGAAAATTTTCCTGCAAAGGTCACTGAAGTGTTCATGCAGAAGAAACAGAATTAAACAACTGCCAAGTCCCAAGGGCAAAGCCAGCTGCCTTTTTTTTTTTTTTTAAATTAATCAGGACTAGTCTTTGAATCCACAGGCACACCACCATGGAGCTACAGCCCCAGCCCCTTTTTAAGATAAGGTCTTACCAAGTTGCCAAGTTCCCCAGGCAGGGCTTAAACTTGCAATCCTCCAGCCTCAGTTTCTCAGAGGCTGGGATGATAGGTATGTACACTTACACCTGATTAATAAATGTTTTTAAAAGGTCAGGGAAAACTGAAACTTAGTTGTTTATTGTTATACTCCAAGATGTTGGTTAAATATATCAAATATACTAAAGGTGTACACAAGCCAGCACAGCATGGCACACTCACACTGACACGATCTATGGCTGAACACGGTGACTAAGAAACAATTCAAGAAGAAACACTTCATATCTGAGAATTTTACTGCTTTGAGGACTTCAGAGAGCTCCTGCAGACATTGTGAATTGTGTTTCTTGACCTTGGTCCTGATTTCGTGACTCTGCTACACGAGACCTGGCGCCCATCCACATTTCTGCCTACCAAATGTCACCTCCATCATGTCCAAGGCACATCCGCTGGCAAAGCCAAGCAAACTGTTATCAGTCTCATTATTTGTGTTCAATTTTCCACTATGACACCTACAAAGAAATATGTATTACTCAGAGCTCTTAGGATCAAGGAAGATACGATCCTTTATCAGTTGCACCTCAGGGTTATGTGTTTTCATGACTGTTGATTTCCTAATCATATTGGGTCCAGAAACTGGATGCATGTATAATCATGGAAGCTCAAGAGTTTGCCTTTAGGCAGGTATCTGTTTTGGTTTTGGTTGAAGCTCCACGGGCATTTCAAACTTGCAGCCAAGACTGAGCCTGTATGGCATGAGGTACAGCATAGCAGATCCATTTGCTAATGCAGAAAAATATACAGCCTTTCTAAACTCTGAAAAATATTGATTAAAAATTTAGATGATCTTATAGTTTTAGTGTTTTACGACAGATGACCATGAAATTAGAGATGGCTATGGCTCAAGTGTGGGGTTTGGAAAAACAGAAAATAAACTGAAAGCAGGAATATGTTGTGATAGGGCTGGGAGTCTCAATCCTCAATGAACCATGATATCAATGGACACCTAAAAATGCCAGGCCAGGGCTACAGTTCCCATAGACTATGAACCAGCTGGTTTAATTAGGGCTTGGGCACCTTGTGTACCTGGTTAACTCTGAGGTCCAACCAGGACTGACAGTCACTGTCCTAGAGGGAAAATATGGTTAGCATTGCCTGATCTTGATTATTACAGAAAGCAGATTGCTCTGTGAAAGATAGCCCTATAAATAGCAAAAAGTGAAGACATTTTGCTTTCGAAAACATTTGTCATTGAGGGGATTTGACGTTCAAATCTGGGACCCTTCCCACAATTAGATTACTCTTAGCATATCTAGATATTCATAAAGCCTCTTCTTCCTAAAGAAGTGAATGTAGATAAAAGAAAGCAACAAGGATAATTCGTATTAATTGGCCTTCAGAGACAGACAGAGAGAGAGAGAGAGAGAGAGAGATGGAGAAAATTAATTATATAATCAGCTCAACTTCTGAGGCCAAGAAATGCCATGACTTGCTCTGGGGAAGCTGAAGTAGCAGGATATAGTTCAACCTGCATCCAGAGACCTGAGAACCTGCAGGCCGAATGGCATCACTTCTCCGAGGGCAAAGACCTGAGAAGCTGAGGCCAGGGAGAAGACTGGGATAACTCCAGAATCTGAAGACTTAAGAACCAGGAACTTCAATATGCTAAAACAGAAAATAATGCTCCAGCTCAAAATGCGAAAACAAATTCCCCTCCCTCTTCTTTTGTTGTTCCATCAAGGCCCTCCATGAATTGGATAATGGCCCCCACACTGTTGAGGGCAGATTTTTACTCAATTAACAATTCAAACACTAATCTTTTCCATCCATTCCCTCACCACATAGTCCTCAGTGATATCTTACCAGCTACTTTCTCTTCCCTTAATTTGGCCAAGTTAATATATAGAATTAACCATTACAGATCTTGAAAGTATCTTTGCTATGTCTAATTAGAGAAGGGTTCCTTAGTAAAATATGGGGCATTCTAGGAGACTCCATATAATTTTTCTACCTAAGGTAGTGGACACTTCTTCAGGCATATTTTCCCCTTCTCTTCAGCACCCTAAAGCCCACATGGATGCTTCTATCCCTTGACTTCAGGCTTGGTCATGTGATTCTCTTTGACCAATGGAACTGTAGCACACAGAAGTGACCAAAGGCTTCACAAGAGCTTACAAGTCTGGGATGGTGCTGTCATCCTGATTATTTTGCTGGCCCAGGGAGGATAAGCAACACATTGCCAGCCCTCAGCTCTATGGGGAGAAGCAGAGCCTCTCGGATCTTGCAACCTAAAGCTCAGCCAGCCAGTGAAGCCCTGTCAGAAGCAGGTGATGCAGGCCAGTCTTGAAGACAATGATCTGAAAATCTGCTCTATCTGTACTGTGACTGTGTCCTGGCTGGTTGCAATTTAGACACACTAGAGACTACGTCATTGGATGAACTCAGTTTTCATATTTGTTTAATCTGGAGCATGTTTCTATCCATAGTGTATTTTCTCAAATTAGCTCAAAATGTATTCAAAATTAGTACATCAGAAAGAAGTTCACACTGCCATGTTTATTTTATTGGAACACTATTCCCAATAGTCAACATTAGTGTAGCAGCCGAAGTATCCAGCAATGGATCAATGGATAATGAAAATGTGATAATACCATCACTAGAATATTAGTCAGCCATAAACAAGGAATGAGATGCTCTGTGACAACATGAATCAACTAGGAAAATATATAAAATGAACAAGCCTGGCACAAATGCTACACAATCTCATTTTTAAGTGGAAATTTTAAAAACTGTTCTCATAAAAAGTGAGACTAAAACAGAGGTTACCAGGGTTGATAGGTGGAAGGAATGGGGAAAAGTTAGTTAATGAGTAAAAAAAACCAACTATAATTAGACAGGAGGAAAAGATTCTGGTGTGTACAGCAAGGTGATTATTGCTCACAATAACGTACTTTGTTTTTCTATATAGCCAGAAGAAAGGATTTCATATGTACTTAAAACAAAGAAATGATAACTATGTGATGTCATGGATATGATACTTACCCCTGTTTGATAATTATACAATTGACACATGTATTGAAACAGTATATTATATCTCATAAGTGTATATCATTATCAGTCCATTTAAAATTATAATAATAAAAGAAACCTTGTAACATGTGCAAGTGATTTGTGTTATCTCATTCCTTACCATCCCTTTAAATATGGTATTAAAAGTTTTATCTGAGACACTTGCATCAGCGAAAAGGACTGTAACTCTACCTGAGAAAGGCCTCTGCACTCCTGGAAGGCCTAACCCCCTGAGGAGCACATCACAGCTCATATGCAATAGCTGAAATTTAGAGCGACCTAAGTAATAAATATTATGGAATGGCTAGGCAACACTTGTTATTTTTAATAGCAAACTGTACCCCACATTTAAAAGACACATTTATGCAATGTAAATAAGAAGCCATGTCTATGCCAACAAAATGAGACATAAAATTGCCTGTAATACATGGTTTCAATTATATAAAATAACATACATAAAAAGCACAAATTCGA
>PVIR01010872.1:0-48702 GCA_004026965.1 Petromus typicus | reverse complement strand
TCTACCTACGCTCCACCCACCCGGTCCACCGGAAGTGAGTAGGAAAAGGCTACCGATGTGACAGCAGCATCAGCGTGCACTGATTCACCAGTGTGTTTATCTCCGAGGGCTAAGTCAGGCAGAACATTTTAGCAACAGTGTTTCTCATTATTCTAGCAGCCTTCTATTTCTCTGGGAAATCAACAACAATAAATCAGCCAGTCCTTTTTCATGAGAGCTTCCCTTTTTCATGAGAACACAGGTAGAGCTCTGTCCCCCTGAGATTTGGTTAAAATCTGAACTTTATCCTATAAAATGTGGGCAGAGAAATGAAAGACAGCATGGAACTCGAACCTCGGCTTATCAAGACACATATTAGAGCTTGTGCTATGAACGTCTGAATTAAAAATATGTCAGCTCATCAGTCATTTGAGTCTGGAAACATTTAAATAATTAAACTGCAAACTCAAGCAGTACCCGAAAATGCCCATGACCCTGAACATGTCCCCAACCCTGTCTGCTCTGCTTTGACAGAGAGGAAAGGCCTCCAGAGCAAAAGAAATGCGGGCAAAAGCTCTGAGCGGGGCCGGGGATATAGCTCAGTGGTTCCGGCGCCTGTCTTGCAAGCGCAAGGACCCGGGTACGATCCCCGGTAACCACATAACAGTACTGGGTGTGGAGACACGCCCAGCAGCAATCAGTACCATATACCACTGTGCCGGGCGTGGTGGGAGGCAGAGGCAGGAGGATTGCTGTGATGTGAGTTGGAGGCTGAGCTCAGGGCCAGCCTGAACCGCAAAGCGAGACCCTGTCTCAAAAAAAACTAAAACAAAACAAAACAAAAAACTCTGAGCGTTAGCTTTATGCACAAAATTAAAAGTTACTACCTATACTTTTAGAGCTAGACTCTGAGAAGCCCATCCTGTACGACGTGGCTTCCTATACCTAATTAGCCTATCGCATGTCGATGACTTACTTCAGTTCATATATATTTTAGGGCCATCATCTGACTGGACCTCTTAGTAGGCAACGCTGTTCCCTGCCCATCTATATTCCTCATCAAATGCGTCACACTGCGGGGAGGTGTCTAAATTTGTTCTTACTATAAGATTCTAAAACTGTCTTTCTCCTAAAATCTGAAAATGTAGCAGTAAAAAGGCTTTGGGAAGCCGTAGGTGATTCATAAAGTCATTCTGCAACAGCCTTTCTTTTCCCAACTTTGGCCTTTCACTGCTGTTCATTCAAAGAGCTCCCTACACACAAGCTGAAGAGAGTAAGTGGGACCCTCTTCTGTCAAACGGCCCCGCAGACCTGATCCACTCACTGGATGGCAACAGCAGCCGGCTACCCTGACCCGGCTAAAGAGAGCGCAACCTGCTGAGTGCTTCCTAGCGACTCCCGCCTGGACTTTGTGCGCATGCGCGCTATTAGGCTGCTGGCCCTGAATCTGTGGATGACAAACTCCAAAGGACAGCGGTGCGCCAGCTGGGCCATGGCTGGACTTGTTTCTAGAACTGTAACCAAATCAGAGGCTCTTGCTACTGTACCTCCTGCGCTGTGACCCCAGGTTTCCTTTTGAAGAGAACGGAACACGCTGTAATCCCAGGGTATTTCTCTTCACACTACAGACACAAGTAGTTAACCTTGAATAGCTGCCAGGAGAGTGGCCGCCAAAAACTCACCTCGTTTTGATTGAGAGGAAGATGGAGAAATAGACAAGCGCAGAATCCTTGTGCAAAGCTAAGGGAACCATCTGGCCGCAGTGGGGATCCCGCCATCGCTGCGGGCCTCTCTGCCTGCAGTGCTGGGACTGAGCCTACGCCTCACACGCCCAGCGCCCAGCAAGCGCTCTGCCTCTGCGCTACATCCCCAGCCCTTTTACATTTTGTATTTTGAGACCAGATCTCCAAACTGCACAGGCTGGGTTTGAACTTGTAATTCTCCTGCCTCAACCTCCTAAGCTACTGGGCAAATGTGCCTGGCTACTTTTGCCTGTGTTTTAAAGTTTCCTGGTACATTTTAGTGTCCATTTTGTCAGTCATCACGTGGGAATGTGCACCTGGACGCGGTCTATCTTGGTTCTTCTTTTCCCATTCCCCTCCCCTCCCCCCAGCCCCTCCACCATTCTCTGTTTACAGAAGCACTGTTTCTGGGTTTTCCTTTTTTTCACTTTCTTTCCTCTCTCCCCACCCTACCCCTCCCTACTTCTCCTTCCTCTCTGAAGCTTTTCCTCCAATTTCACAGTATGCACCGTGGTCCTCACTTACATTCTCCACCTAGGGAAAGGTGTCCGTCTACACCCGCCACATGTTCCGTCTCCCGAGGAACTCTTCCTGGGTGTTCGGTACCAAAAGGAGCAATGACAGAGCTGAAGCATCATCGGATTGTGTCATGAGGAACTGCTCCAGATAAAGTTGAGCTCTTTACAGTGCTAAGCCACCCTTTCTTCTCATTGTTTTTATGAATAAATGGCCACTGAAGGTTGAAAAAAATACAAACCCAAAATGGACTTGCTGTGTGGTTAAAACATCTCACTTGTAAATATTGAGGCAAGAATAAGATATGCCAGTGTCCTCTGATAAATTTAGATACTGTTTATCAGTCACCTAACTAACCCTTCCAGGTCCAGTTTGGATACTGTCTCTCTAGAAAGCCTCCCTTGGCCAAACTGAGGCTATCAAGGTCTCCTGTGTCCTTCCTGTGACCCTTCCTGCCATCTCCTTGGACTCTGCCCATAAGCTACAGCAATGGCTGATGAGTTGGGCCCTTAACTGGCTTTGAATCCCCAGCATGTCACACACCTGACACCTGGCAGGGGTCCGATGACTATCTGGCCCTGTGTTTGTGTGTGTATATAGATGGGCTCTTGCCCTTTACATAGGTATATGTCTTACAAGCTTGGGACTTTCAACAGTAGCTAACCTGTTCAACACAGACAATAAATAAGAAAGGATTTGAAGATTCTATAATTCCACAGGTGGGAGGGAGGTTTTATAAACTCATAGGACAGGCACCGGGCGGGGGTACTATGGGAGCCAATGGAAACAGCAGAGTAAGTGGTCAGAAAGACCATGACTTGTGTGGAGGGTTAGTCCACGTGAGCAGCACCTCTTGGTCACAAGTCCACTGTGAACGGTACATCTCGGAGTTAACACTTTGAAGCTTTGGATGGAAAAATCTCAGTTAATCTGGGGTCCTGGGTGCACCTACACTCTGTGACCCTGGAACTCTGTGAAGACCCAGCGGATGTGCTAAGTGACTGAAAGTATGCAGAGCGCAGAGCGGATACTCTTGCGATTAGTGTTTCTGAGTCAGGCCATAATGTTTGCGGGGTTTGGGGCAAGTGGTGTACTTGCTGCCTCCAACCTTAACAAGTACCCCTTACAATGGCTGGAGCCTTCCCTGCCCTAGCCCAAGGACACCCCACAAAGGAGAGGCTGCAGGGACTTCTGCCTTCATGACACTCCCAAAAGCCACCCAGGCCCTGGCCTCTGGCCCAGTACAGATTGCCCTCACTTCATCCAGATGGACATGAATGGCCGCCCTGAGGGCCCTGGAAGTGGGTCTGGGAAGTCTACTGCCCAGCTGAGCAAGGCCTGGTATGGGAAAGGGGTGAGGGTCTGGCCGGCAGAGGGCAGGCTCTGCGGCCCAGGTGCTGTCCTAGGGTCATGTCTCTCCTGGAGTCCTCTGACTCAGCTAGTCTTAGCTAGTCTCAGGCAAGAGGCCCACAAGGGCGCCACAGGGTCACACCTTCTTCTGGCCTCAGTCCCTCTGGCCTGTGGCCTCTGCCCATGGTCCTGCTGCTAGGATTGGAGGTACTGTTGCCTCTCTGCCTGAAAGCAGGCGGGGGCGTGGGGGGGGAGGGAAAGGCTTGCTCCATGCCCTCAGGTCTCACCAGCTCGTTCTCTGCTCTTGTGCCTATGATAGGGGAGGAGTGGGGATCTGGAGGATGCACCAAGCGACCTGCCCAGGGTCCCAAGCAGATCTTTGTCAGCCTGGTATCGTGGTGCACTTGGAAGGCTGAGGCAGGAGGATCATGAGTCCAAGATCAGTGTGGGCTATGTAGTAAGTTTAAGGCCAATATTCAGCTCTGGGATCAAGCCAGAGTATCCTAAATCTAGGATTATCTCCTTTCACATTTCTTCCTCCAAGGACTCCTCCCGATCGGATCCCTGCCAGGCTGTGAAGTCCAGTACTGTCTGCACCTGCACTGACCGCTCTTGGACCCTCAGTGACCTTGGCTTACAGAATAAGTAAAAATGGTTGGGGTAGCGGCTCCATCCAAAGGCCTTGTGCTCAATCCCTAGTACTGCAAAAATAAACAGATAAATAAAACAAGGCTGTTAAAATGAACTTCAATGCTAGCAGTCTGCTGTCTTTGTAAGAAGAGAAAATTTGGAGCCTGGAAGAAACACAAAGGATGATACTGAAGACAGGAAAGACTGCACACAGGAACAGCACGAAGGGGACTGAGCAGCAGGCCAAGGAGGGTCCTTGAAGGAAACAACCTGTGACCCTGAACTTCTGCCTTCCAGCAGTAAGAGACGACAGCACTTCTGTTATTATTTAAATAAATCTCTGAGTTTTATGAAATAAATCTCTACTCTGGGGTATTTGTCATAGAAGCTCCAGCAAGCTAACATAATTAAACCCCTTGGTCCCTTGAATGCTGGTTAGACTGAGACCAGCAAAATCTTCTGAGGCTTGTGAGATGTTTTGATCCTTGACTCAAATTAGCTCATGAGAGACAGAGCCTTTCAATACTCTCTTTCTTCTTGAACAAGTTGTAGTAAGTTAGATTTCTTTTTTAGAAACATACATTTAATCTGTTTCTGAGCTTATAGCTATCAAGCTGTTTATAGTGCCCTTTTGTTATTTTTTAACTCAGTAACACCTCTAGATGTTTCCCGTCTTCATTTCTAATATTATTCATCTTCTTCCTCTATCTCATCACGGTACTAGTCTCATTAGTAGTATTCTCATTAGTCTTCTCATAGGACCAGCTTCTGACTTTACGATCCCGATCTCTGTTTTCAGTTTCATAAACTCCTCTGGTGGAGGCTCTGAGACACTCATAGTGGGTCCTTCCCATCCTCTGAGAAAGTTCAAATGTTTCCCCTGAACCCTCCTACAGGACATCCATGAAATTTGGAAAAACGTCTCTATTTTCTAAAAACAAGGTGTTTCTTAGAAGGATCTGAAGACCACTGAGCCACTGTGTCAGTGAGGCCTGGTTCTCCAGTATCATAACTTCCAGCCCTCGTGAATACACACATTTCCATTGACAGCATTAGTGAGTGCCGATTTTTACCAGAGAAATCTTCCATATTGGTCAGTGTTGGAACCTTTCTAAAGTGGGATCCTGTAATTCTATCCACTTGTATAAGATCAATTATATTAAGTACAAAGAGGCTTCAGGAGATCTTTCACTGCCAGTAATACAGAATTTGTGCTGAGTGTTGGATCAATTTTTACTCTGAATCACCGTTCAGGTAGGGTTCTTAAGCGTGGATGGGAGAATACTGTCTATCAACTGCAAAACTTAGGCTGGGGATGTAGCTCAGGGGTAGAGCACTTGCCTAGCACACACGAGAACCCATGCACTGCAAAAAACAAAAACCAGCCAACCAGGGCCAGGGATTTAGCTCAGTGGTTCCGGCGCCTGTCTTGTAAGCGCAAGGACCCGGATTCGATCCCCGGTAACCACATAACAATACTGGGTGTGGAGACTCACCCCAGCAGCAACCAGTTCCACATACCACAGTGCCAGGCGTGGTGGCTCACACCTGTAATCCCATCACTCAGGAGGCAGAGGCAGGAGGATTGCTGTGATGTGAGTTTGAAGCTGAGCTCAGGGCCAGCCTGAACCACAAAAGCGAGACCCTGTCTCAAAAAAACCTTAAAAAAAAAAACAAAAACAGCCAACCAAACAGACAAAAACGGATAAATACAAATACAAATATTGTTTACTTTCCAAAATCTTATTATTGTAGTTTGTTGAGTATTTCCATGAAAAAGTATCAGAGTTTTTGTGTTGTCACCAACTCTAGTATTAAATCTTTCAATCTAATCTCACACAAGGATCTAATCAGGTCTAATTACTGCATTATAGATCACTACCATAACCTCTTACTGTGGCTGAAAGGTTAAGTTAAAAGTAAAACCAGAGACCAGGCATGGTGGCACATGCGTATGACCCCAGCACTTGGGAGGCTGGCAGAAAGCAGGAGGAAGGCCAGTCTGGATTACACAGTGAGTTCAAGTCCAGCCCAAACTGCATGGTGATATTGTCTCAAACAATAACAACAACAATAGCAACAAAAAGCAACATTAGATTGTTCTGTTAATAGGAACCTTTGAACAGCAACATGAATTGTTTAATATCAGGTTCTGTGGACAGAAATTAAGAGATTTTTCAATACGATTTGACCATCTCTCAGTGTCTTTAGAATGCTGACATCACTATTCACTGCTAGAAATTAAAATGTGACAGTGTCTTAGAAAAATAAAATACAGATTCCAATGCTGAAGAACAGGACTCCTGCCCCCCATCACACCCTTGCTGCCAAGTAACTTGACTGAAACTTCAGAATAATTATCACATCTTTCCACCGCAGAAATAGGTGATTGTCTGTCTCATGCGCATGATGTGGGCCAGCAGCAGTAGTGAGCTAAACGTGCGAGCTAATTACCATCCCAAAAAAATGATTCAACAATAACAAATTTCTCTCCCATTTAATAGGGTGCAGAAGGCCAGGGACTCATCTAAGTTCATGAGAATGTTTCCAAGGACTAGGTTTTGCTTTAAAGAAGAAACAAATATGTCCCCGTTTAAAGTCCCTGTGGCCAGGTTCATTTACTTCCTGTTTAGGAGTCAGGGCTCCATCAGCTAAACCTAATCTGAAACAGAAATTACTTCGGATGTCACATTCTCCCACATCCCTTGGAGCAGCTGGAGGGACAAATTGGCCGTGTGGATCATTCCCTCACAAATGATTCTGAGCACTCATCTTCGGCCCCTGCAGCAGCACCAGGGAAGGTTCTGTGATCAGAGTGTGCTTCTGTTCCTCTGATGGGACACCGTCCTCCTAAAGCGGCATCAGCAGACTCCTGCATGCTCCCGGGGCTGCAGCGCTGGTGTAGGAGCTGCTGGGTGTGAGGCTCTCACAGCTCTTGTTTCTGAACCTCTCCCGCCTTCCTGGAGTCCTGGATTAACAGTGGCTCCGTTCCCTGTCTCTGCAGCCTTCCCTGCCTTGGTGTTTGTTTCTACCTTGGACATGGCCACGTCAGTGTCTCTCCACGCCCTGATGGGCCGCGTCCAACCCTTTCCTAGCAGCTGCAGTCCTGCTCGCAGGGACAACCTGCTTCCCGACAGTGACTTCTCAGATGTGCTGCCCACGTCTTCCTGGCCTGCAGTGCAGCTGAGGTTCAGGTCAGCTGAGCCACACCCCTGGCCTCTGTGGCCCCCAAGGGTCCTCTACTGGGTCTGCTCAGTGCTCAAAACTCTGCGCTCCCTTGTGTGTAGTGACAGACTATGCCGAGAAGAAGGGCAAGATAAGGGGGAGATAAGTCAGCCTCTTAGTGTTTCCCAAAGGCCAGCGTTAGAGTTTGTGTCTAGATGGTCCCTCAGCCTCATGCACTCAAACACGGGGCATTTGAGAGGTGGCTGGATAGAAAGGTACTGTAGCTGACTTGCTGTTAGGAGCTGTTCTCTGGACAGAAGAGATGGGTCACTGAGGCTGTGACCTTAAGGGGTTTACTTCCCTTCCAGCTCCCCATGCCACCCTCTGCCAGGCCGCCCTGCCTTGAAGCCAGCTGACTATGGACTAAAACGTGAACCAGAGTAAACCTCTCTTTCCTTTATTGTAGGTGTCAGATACTGTGTCCCAGAAAACCAAAGCGACTGAGATAAGCAGGACCGAGGTACTCCGCCCCTGTTGCTGGCTCCTACTCGTACCTCCTTTTCCTCCTGACTGCCTGAGTTCTACACTACTCAGCTTCCCTTTGCCCCAGGACTTGGTTCCCAAAGGCTCTTCTGTCTTCATTGGACTTTATTGGTACATTTTATATGTGCATCATGATCACATTCAACATTGAGAATTTGTACTGGTACAAGACACATCTTCATTCTCATTTTTTCCCATTCCTCTGCCCTCCCTACAAGCCCTACCCCCTACAGACATAAGATTGGTTTCTTTTTCTTATCTAATTTTTTCTTTCCCTTATTTCCCGACTGCCTTTTCCATGTTTTCTTCCTATTTCACGTTACTGACCACACATGTTGGTGTTCATTTACACCTTCAGTTTTTCATACTAGAGAAAAGATATGGTATGTATACATTTGTGTCCTATTTATTTCACTTATTAGTGGGTCCTCAAGGTTCATCCATTTGAGTATAGGTGACTCAAATTTATCATTCTTTATAGCTGAGTAATACTCTATTTTATTTTTCAAAAATCCCACATCTTCTTTATCCAGTCTCCCATTGATGGGTATTTGGGCTGTTTACAAGATTTAGCTATCACAAACTGGGCTGCTATAAATATGGGTGCACATATGCCACTGTGGTATGATTCTTTTAGTTCTTTCATGTATACATCTAGCAGGGAGATAGCAGGGTCAAACAGGACTTCAAGTCCTAGGGTTTTTTTTTTTTATATATATAGGATCTCACTGTAGGTGAGATTTTATATAGGATCTCACTGTAGGCCTGGCCCTGAGCTCAGCCTCAAACTCACAGCAATCCTCTGGTAGAATTACAGGTATGAGCCACCATGCCAGCACTGTGGTATGTGGTACTGATTGCCGGTGGGCATAAGTCTCCATGTTCAAGATTGTTTATGTGGTTACCAGGGATCAAACCTGGACTCTAGCACTTGCAAAACAGGTGCTGGAACCACTGAGCTAAATCCCCGGCCCTCAAGTCCTAGTGTTTTAAGGAATCTTCACACTGATTTCTATATTGGTTGCACCAGTCTACATTCCCACCATCAGTGGAGAAGGGTTCCTTTGTCCCCATAGCCTTGCCAGCATTTGTTATTGGTCAATTTCATGACAACAGCCATTCTTTGTGGAGTGAGATGAAATCTTTGTGTTGTTTTCATCTGCATCTCTTGAAGGACCAGTGATGTTTAATATTTTGTCATATGTATCTTAGCTGCTTTTACTTCTTCATCTGAAAAATGTCTGTTCATTCAGATGCTCATTTTTGAACTGGGTCTTTAAATTTGGAGGGCTAATTTTTTTTAAGTTCTTTATGTACCCTAGATAGTAGTCTTTTGTCTGATAAACAGCTGATAAAAATTCTTTCCCATATTGTAAGTTGTCTTTTCACTCTGCTGGTAGATTTTCTTGCTGTGTAGAAGCTTTTTATAATAAGATGAGATCCCAGTTGTTGATTCTTTCTGCTAGTTCTCATGCTGCTGGAGTTTTATTCATAAAGTCATTCCCTATGCCAATGTCTCCAAGAGTTCTACCTAACCTATCTTCCAGTAGGGTTAGTGGTTCTGTTTTAATACTTAAGTCTCTAATCCACTTTGATTTTAGTTTAGTGCATGGAGAAAGAGACAAATCTAGCTTTAGTCTTTGACAAGTTGCAACCTAGTTTTTCCAGCACCATTTATTAAAAAAGCTATCTTTCCTCCACTGAGGGTGTTTGGTTCCTTTCTCAAAAATGAGGTAGTTCATGGAGTTGTTTCTGGGTCTTCTAGTCTGCTCTATTGATCCTCAGGTCTGTTTCTGTGCCAGTACCATGCTGCTTTTATCATAGAGGCTTTGGATTATTTTCTCTGTCTCTGTGAAATATGTTGTTGGGGTTTCAATAGAGATTTCATTGAATCTGTATAGTAATTTTGGCAGTATGGCCATTTTGATGATATTGGTTCTTCCTACCCAAGAACAAGGGATGTCTTTTCATTGTCTGATATCCTTTTCCATCTCTCTTTTCAGAATGCTCTAGTTTTCAGAGTAGAGATCTATCACTTCCTTTGTTAGATTGATTCCTAGATATCTCATTATTTTTGGATGCTATTGTGAAAGGAATTGATTGCCTGATTTCTCTTTCAGTGAGTCTGTTTATGTTTGTGTGTACAAATGCTATTGATTTTCGAATATTGATCTTGCATCCAGCTACATTACCAAATTTGATGATTAAGTCTAGCAGTATTTTGGCTGAGTTTTTAGGATCTTTTGTATATAGTATCATGTGATCAGCAAATAATGATGGTTTCACTGCTTCCTTACCTATCTTTATTCTTTTTATTTCCTGTGGCAATGATCTTTTTGTCTGGGTTTTTGAATTTTTTCTCATTTCTATTTTTTTGTTGTTACTGATGTTTTTGGTTTAGTTCCTGGTTTGCTTTCTGGGCAATGTGTAATGCAAGATTCTTTCTTTTTAATATCTGGAACCCTTAGGAGATGGCTACTACTTAGATTTTCCTGCTTGGGTCAGCATGGCCCTTAAGTGATCTCAGTTCTTACACATCATGGAAAGTGCTTAAACAAAACAGTCATATCACCTCCGTTGACATAATACAATCAGTATCATCAAAAGCATTAAACACAGCACAGGAAATGACAAGCTTTGGTAATCACTATTCTGATACCTTTAACCTCATGAGTTAGATATGTGACCATATGCCAAAATTTAGAACTAACCAGAAATATGTTTACAACACACAAGACTTTCAGTGTAGCAGCATCACCCTTTGGGAATAAAGGGTCATCAGGGAATTGGGGAGGATAGAGAGATAGAAGGAGAGGGAAAGACTAGAAATGGGTTTGGAGGGTATGTAAAGATTACACAAATCCTGGGAAACTCATAGAGGTTAGAGGATAAAAGAGATAGAATGGAGAAATACAAAGCAGAACCGACTAACCACGAAGGACCGCTAAAAACAGTATTCACCCTCTTATGATAGTACAGAAGAAAGAGAGAGTAGGGGAGACTGAAATATATTAACTTCGGGTAACTGACACTGACCAGAGGACAAGAGAGGATGAAGAAACAAAAGAAGAATAGGAGTACCCAGCAGCAACAGGCTAACCAGAGACTGTGTTCCCTTTCCTATAAAAATAAAAGTAGTTGAGCAAAGAAAAAACCCGAAATTAGACAGTCAGCAACAAGAGAGTAGAGAAGTAAAGAATGAAAGAGAGCTAAAAAAAAAAGAAAGAGAGATGGGCCGGGGAGTTAGCTCAGTGGTTCCAGCGCCTGTCTTGCAAGCGCAAGGGCCCGGGTTCGATTCCCGGGTAACCACATAACAATACTGGGTGTGGAGACCCACACCCAGCAGCAACCAGTACCACATACCACAGTGCCGGGCGTGGTGGCTCACACCTGTAATCCCAGCACTCGGGAGGCAGAGGCAGGAGGATTGTGATGTGAGTTTGAGGCTGAGCTCAGGGCCAGCCTGAACCACAAAGCAAAACCCTGTCTCAAAAAACCTAAAAAAAAAAAAAAAAAAAAGAGAGAGAGAGAGAACAACAATAGCAACAACAGCAACAAAAAAACAAAGCCAAAAGCACTACCAAAAGGGCCGATCATGGCGTGGATCTGCTGACTCCAGTAGATATTACAGGCAGTAGCATGCAAATCGGAGTTAACTAGACATGGGGAGAGAGCATCATCCCCTGTCTAGATTCTGGCTCTAATACCTGAATTGAGCTCAACGAACTCCTGCAGGCTTGAACGCTGGAAGAATCCAGGGTCCTGTAGGTGGGTCCGGACTCCATAAGCACCAATGTCTGTAGTAAACAGATTTCTTCACTCTTCCTGTGGGTGTCTGTTCATTGTGGCAGATGGGGCAGTCACACACCAAAGGCCTCTGCCTAAGTCTCAGCACTGCCGCCGCACTTACTCAGTGTGTGCAGCAAGTAAATGGAGTCTCAGGGGGCTCCTCCTCTCATGCTGATCTTTAACGAGAGGGCCCAATCGTCAGTGTGTGCAGACAAGAAGACGGAGTCTCTGCAGGATCCTCCTCCCGCACTGGTCATGTGGGAGTTCCAGTTCAAGCATCATGTGGAGGCTCATCAAATTTTTCTTAAGAATGTCCTGGGTGTGGGTCGGGGAGTTAGTTCAGTGACACTACTCCTGCCTCCCAAAGGCAAGGCCCTGACTTTGATCCCCGGTACCAAAAAAAAAAAATCCTCCATTCTTGCCTACTTAGTGTCCCTCTCTGAGTATGATGCCTGTCACTTACCATAAGTAGTCTAAGTATTTTTCAAACAATGGCTTTAGCAACAAATAGTGTTTTCACTTAACACTTGGTAAGCAAATAAGCTCCCAGACCAAGGCCTTGCTGGGAGTGTGTGCAAAAATGAGCTGGGAAAATCGGAGTGTTGGGCAGGAAATGCGCCCAACGCCTACATGGCTTCACTCATGCCACCACAAGACACTGTGCTCCCGTCAATATGGCAGAGCCTACAGTTCTGCAGCTGTAGGACTCTGTGAGATGCTCCACTGATCTCTTTTCCTTTTTCTCTTTGCCTCTTAGGTTAAGCAAAATACAATCAGGCTACTATGTCACTTGGCAATTTTAAGATAATCACTGTAAACTAATTTTCTACCAACCACAAAAGTGAGAAAGGAATTGTGTCTTTGCTATAGACTGTTCTGTGCAGATGAGAATTGTGGGCAGCAGGCATTTCTGTAACTAGTCCCCCTGTGGTATGACAAGTGCTTTTATCAGTCCAGGCACTATTTAGTAAAAAGGGATGTAATCATCTCAGTCCACAGAAATAGACGATTGTGGCAAATGCTTTTTATTGCTGCTGTGTGTCACGATGAAAGCATTGGTACCTAAGTGGCCCATATCCTGGCTATTTACAGCAAGAATCATTGCCACATAATGACATTCAAAGCCAGGAACAGAAACCTAACTCACTTCTAAAATCTCTGAGAAGTCTTTATATCCAAAATGGAAAGACTCCTTGTGGTGTTGCTAATTAAAGTATGTGAATGTTGTCCACATGCTTCAAGTGCATCAGAGTTTAAAATCAGATTCTATTTGTGAACGCTATTATTTATACAAGTTTACACTTCAGTTCTCTCATCTGTTCTCTTTTAATACATTTGGATCCTTCCACAAAATCTTGGTAAAGTCACCGATTTTCTTATTGCTTTCTGCGCCTATCAAGTATATCATGTAGCTACTTAAGTGGAAAGCTAGAGGGATACAATTTGTTCCTTACCTCAATAATTTGGAAAGCCAAACACTGCTGTATTTAACAAGCAGTTTCTCATCTTGCCCTCGCTGCTTTGTTTTGTGTTATAAGCCCCTTTCCACGTCGGTAAAATTGTTCCTAAGTGGGAGTGATAAGGGCTGAGGATTTAGCTTAGTGGTTCTGGTACCTGCTTTGCAAGTACAAGGGCCTGAGTTTGAGCCCTGGTACACTCTCCACAGCACTATCACAAAAGAAATCGTCTTTCCACCTCACAAAAGAATGCAGCATCGGAGAGCCTCGTTAGGACCCACGTCCCTTCACAGCTAACGTTCCAGCAGAGTATGAAACCTCTACAACCATATAGCGCTACCTGCTCAACCTTCCCCACAAGCCAATGGACATGGTTAAAGCGCCCCTGGAACAAGGCCACAAGGTAAGTATTCCAACTGCCAGTAACTAATTGAAAATAGTTAGAAAATGACTACATCCGTAGTGAAGTCCTGAAAACTACGTAGAAAAGAAATACATGTTCATAGCAACACAACACACAATAGGTAAACCACAGAAGCGCCTATGTCTGTCAACAGATGAGTGGATGAAACACTCCATAATATTTATACACAGTGGAGTACTTCTCTGCTCTGAAGAAGGATAATTGGAGGCATTTGTAGGAAAATGGACACACTTTAAGATCATAACGTTAAGTGAAACAAATCAGGCACACACGCTTAAACACCACGTGGTGTCTCCTACATGAGGAGCCCAAAGTATACACAAAGGATGGATAATAAACAGGGAGATAGATCTTTGGCAAATGGGAGGAAGACTAAGGGATGAGGGAGCAGAGCGGGGAGGGGAAGGGGACATACAAAGTACGAAGCTGCCTCGCGCACATGGACCAACCGCTCACACAAACGCAGTCATCACGTCTTCCAATGTACTAAAAAATGAAAATTCATGAAGGAAATTCATCTGGTCGGTGTTCACTAGAGGATGGGGGCTCCACTTTGCGCTCCGCACGCCCAGGACTCCAGCCAACTGAAATCTCATTCGGACTCTAAACCTCTCCTTACTCCGAGTCTTTTGGCTGAGTTTATTGTCCCACATTTTTGTTCATTAAGTCAGAAACTGACACAGTGTGGAACTCATCACACCTCTCCCTACCCCTCCCGATTACTTTCCTGTAACCTTTTCGTTTTTTCATATTTTCTGAAGCCCATGATCTTTTGTGAATGAATACAACTCAGCAAACTTGCCTTTTCAGGAATAGAAACATCCTGTGACTTGTGAAATACGTAATCCAGAAAACGCGTGAGAAGAAAGGCCTTCCCTGAGAGGTGGGCCGGTGCGCAGGCGCGGCTCTTGCTGGCCGTCCCGGGGTGTACAGAACCTGAGGCCAGGGTTGGTGTGGCGACCCCCAGACCACAGATGCTCCCGATTTCCAGCCAAGATCAAGAAAAACTCCTTGGAGGCATAGGTCCCTGTTAATCCTGCTAGACATCAGTCCAGGGCAGGTTTAATTTAGCCAAGGACGCTGGCTTCCTCTGACACATCTCAGTCCAGAAATGTGATTATGTTTTATTGGCTAAAAACGGCAACTCTGTAAAAGTTTCTAAAATCCTTTAAAACGTTTGTTCACATACTGGAGCACAGACTCCCCCCCCCCGCCCCCGCAATTGAAAACAAATGTCCACTTAGAAAGACTTAATGTACTTAAGATAAACTGTATCCTGGAAACGGTTTACCCCAAGAAGGACTGGATTTTTATTTAGCAAAACAGTCCAGTGGTTTTAATAGACTAAGAAAAGTGAACATCAAGTAGTTAAAAACAAAAAGTAATTAATCTAATATTATTTCTCAAAGACTGCGGTACTTTAGAAGAGAAAACTATGCGAACAATACATTTATAGGGGCAGTTTATCAGTCTTCAGCAGAAACTATTCCGTGCAACATCAAGTACTGTGTCTGGCCGACTTCACAACTGATCGGTGTGCCCACTTTGCCATCTAGTGGCCAAACTTCAAATGGCAACTAAAGAAAATTTTCCTCCAAAGACATCTCTGAAGAACGTTTTGTAAGGTGACTTTTGAAAACAGCGTAGGGCTGGGGATAAAGCCCAGTGCAGAGGTCTTGCTTGTCTGTGAATCTCTCGGTTCAATCCCCACGATGAAAAGAAAGGAAAATAGTTTATCATCAAGAATGTAAAGGACAGATAATTATGCAGATATAAACTGAAACCCAGAAGTATGGAAACACATACAAGGGAATTATTGGCCAGAATTATTTCCAGAGTTGCTGGTGATTATTTACATGTCTAGGTACAGTTCTTAGCTATTTCCAAGGACCATTCCGCTACAGTAACCAATCACGTCATTACCCAAAAGTCGCGTCTCGCACTCGTGCACAAAAATCTGGCTAAATCTCACAAGTCTCTGCGAGAATTGCTGGGTTTTGCTGTTGTTACAAAACAATATTTGGTAATTTTTCACCATCCAATTAGTAAAACAAGTAAGTGGCTACAGGGCTAAATTCTGTAACATGTAGTAAGATCTTTCAGGATCTCTCCAGTATGCCTGGCTAATGTCCCCACAAAGCCTCACACAGTCCTACGTAGGGTTTTTTTTTTTTTTTTTTTTTTTAAAGAAGGGGCTGCATTTAGAGTCTGTGACTGATTCCTGGCGCAGCGTGGGCCTGAGGGCACGAGGATTGAGGGTGTGAGTCCTGCTGGCCCTCAGCAGCCTGGTTGGGATCAAGGAGGTAGGAAGACGCTGTGAAGGCCTTGCTTTGTTGCTTTAGCTATCTGTGTTGTCATGAAGCCTAAACTGTTGCCCCTGTGCAATGGCCCCGCTTTGGAGCCCGGCAGTTATGGATTAAACCTCCAAACATTGTGAGCTACAGAAACGCTTTGCTCGCTAACTTTGGGTGTTGGGTATTTTGTCTCAGCAATGAGAAAAAAGTAAGTTGAGACACCGTGTTGCTCATTTTTTTTCTTTTTTCTTTTCTAGTGTCAAGGATCAAACTCAGAGCCTTGCACTTGAGAAGCAGTGCGGGCACAAGATTACTGTTCAGGAGATCCAGCATTGCTTGGAAATACTGGCATGAAATTTCCAACTTTAAGCCACTGCTTTTTAAACATCATCAAAAGAACAAAAAGTGTTTTGCAAATTTAAATATGTTCTCAAGATTCATTTTAAGAATATTTATGAAATGGTTCAACATAAAGAAAATGCAGGTAATCATAAAAAGAAATCTTCAAAACTGCATTTTATTAGTGCCTATTAATTTTACAAGACGTTGGGTTTCAGTACATATTACAGCACACATATGCATACATCTTGCTTCTCTCTTGACCAGCGCTTCTTCCACCGCTCCCCATTCCCACTTATCCCCTCCCTCTCATCCAATGACAGTCTCCCTTTCACTTTCATGTCACATATTTTGCCCTCCACATATTAAGGAGACCATGTGAAATTGTATCTGTGATTCTAGCTCATTTTGTTTAAACTGGTCATCTGTAGTTCTACTTTCCTGCAAAGAACATAATTTCATTCTTCCCCACTGTGTACATACACCACCCTTTCTTCATCCACTTGTCTGGGGACAGGGCACCTAGGACGGTTCTGTGTTGTGGCTCTTGAGAACAACACAACAGTAAACACAGGTGTGGTGACTTTAATTCTTGTGGATCATACCCAGGAGTGGAATGGCTGTGTCGACTGCAGATGATTTCCATGATGTTGTACTAACTTACCTTCCCGCCAGCACTGTAGAAGACTTCCTTTTCCCTCACATCCTTGCCTGGGTTGATGGTTTGGTTTTTCAGGAAGAGAGCCATTTAGGCCAGAGCGAGGTGGGGTCTCCATGGAATTTCAATTTGCATTCACCTAACAGTTAAAGATATTGAGCATCTTTTAACATGCTTATTAATCCTTTGTCTTTCATATGCTGAGAAGTGCTTATTGAATTCATTTGCCTATTTATTTATTAGGCTATTTGCTTGGGGGAGGTGGACTTTTTTTTTTTTAATTCTAGACACTAATTCTTGATTGAAGCTGGCAAAGATTTGTCTCTCATTTTGTAGCTGTCTCTTCAGTCTTGGTTATGCGCAGAATTTCTAACTTGACCCAGGCCACTTGTTGATTCTTGTGGTTGTCTCCTGTGCTCTTGGAGATCTGCTCAGGAACTTGTCACCTGTGCCTGTAACTTTATGTGTCACCCTATGTCTTCTGGCAGTTTCCACCTTTCAGGTCTTATCCTTGGGCCTTGGATCCATTTCCAATCCATGTTTGCACAGGGTGAAAGAGACCGGATCTAGTTTCAACTTTCTACAGGTGACTATTGGGTTTTCTTTCTTTTTTTTTTCTGAGACAGGGTCTCGCTTTGTGGTTCAGGCTGGCCCTGAGCTCAGCCTCAGACTCACATCACAGCAATCTTCCTGCCTCTGCCTCCTGAGTGCTGGGATTACAGGCGTGAGCCACCATGCCCGGCACTGTGGTGTGTGGCACTGGTTGCTGTTGGGCGTGAGTCTTCACACCAAGTATTGTATGTGGTTACTGAGGATCGAACCCGGGCCCTTGCGCTTGCAAGACAGATGGTGGAACCACTGAGCTAAATCCCCAGCCCACTATTGGGTTTTCTAGCACAATTTGCAAGAGTCTTTTCTCTTATGTATATTTTTTACTCTTTTTTCCGGAATCGGATGGTGGTGGCTGTGTGGCTTTGCTGCTGTGCCCTCTGTTCAGATCCACTGGTCTGTGTGTCTATTTTTATGCCGGTACTGTGTTGTTTGGTTTCTATGGTGCTGCGGCGTGGCCTGACATCAGTGACTCTGATGTTCCCAGCTGTGCTCTTTGTGCTCAGAGTTGCTGCAACTATTCCGGGTCTTTTGTGTTTCCACATGAATTTTGGAATCATTTGTGTAGTTCTGTGAACATTCACATTTTTATGGGGATCACACTGACTCTGTAGATCATCATAAAATTGTGGGACTAAAGGAAGAAGGTCACTTAGGGCAGAGTGTGAGACATTGCCCACCTCCTAGGCACCGCCCTACTGGCTAGACTGGAGCGCACAGAATGCCCATCAGTGGCGCTCTTGGTGGAAAAGCCCCTCGGCTGTATCTGAAATGCAGTCTGCTACGAACCATGCCACGCTGAGGTTTAGTGTGTTCCCCACAAAGCTTCACGCATTCAGAGGTGGGGCTTCGGGAGCGGACTGGAGCCCTGGGACACCACGCTCATCAGCAGAGGAAGGTGTGAGGTGAGAGGTGGGTCTGGTCAGAAGGGGCAGGTCACTGACGGAGGACCTGAAAGGCCAGATCGCCCTCCCCATTCTGCTTCCTGACTGCCATGGCTCGAGTACCCTTTCCTCCTGAGTGCCCTTTGCCTTCCTGTTCTGGCCTTGCAGGCAGCAGACCAGGCACTGAGCCTTCGAGCCAAAATAAACCTGCCTCCTTTCAGTGGTGGGTGTCAGGTCTGAGAACAGTGGCTAAGATGCTACAAAGAGCGAAGTGTTCAGCCATGTCACTGATGCATACACTAATCATCATCTCACACTTTAAAATCCAGTGTGGTAGAGAAGTCAGACAGGACACTGCACCGACGTGAACGCAGACACTGGAGATGGCAGCCAAAACAGCTCCTGTGAGTCTGTGACCAGCAGCACAAGACAGCAGCCAGTCCTCAGTTCATGTGTCAGCTATGGACACACACACTCTACTTTACCTTCTCGAATGTCACAAATGCTAACCTTTGGTCAGATCTCATAGATGAATAAGCAGATACCTCATTCTACCATTGCAGGCAGAGCTTTGATGTAGGGATTGTTTTTTACCAAAAATTCCTTACAGTCTGAACATCTGAAAGGTTTTTTTGCACACTTACATAAATATTTGATGTATATACATGAGCACGATGTTTACTGCCCTAGAAGTTCTAACAATCAATGCAATTAGATTCTTTAAATAATGAATAGCATGGTTAGTAAACAAGAACAATTCCCCAAGTAAGGGAAGAGGCCTCGTAGGAAGAGTGGGAAAGGGCTGACGGGGTGGGGATGATGAGAAAAGAAGACAGAAAATATTTTTTACAATTGCATCTGGGTTTTAGAAGATAAAATCCATTTTAAAAGCTAAATATACCAAAGTTCAAGGTCAGGGTGAGATGACCTCTTGACTGACAGCTTTCTAGAACAAAATTTTGAGGACTTCCTAATCACACAAAGGAAAGGTCTGAAAATCAAAGACGGGGCTGGAACAATGTTAGGGATGGAATGTGTAGCATTCCGTCTAGATGTTCCCTAAGCCTCATGAGGTCACAGGTGGGTCTTTGGGGAGGTAGCCGGATCACGGGGCCAAGATACTTACAGTGGCTTCGTCACTGCCAAGTTCACGGGCAGCAGCTAGGCAGCCAACACCGGGGAAGGGTGTATCTCTCTCCTGCTCCTCCCTGCACTTCCTGTCCACCATGCTGTGAGCAGCCCCCTCTGCAGGCTGCCCTGCTGGAGCCAGCTGGACCGAAACTTCTACAAACTACAAGCCAAATAAATTTCTCCTTCTTTAAACTGCAGGTGTCAGGTATCATGTCTGAGCGGCAAGAAAAGTGAGTAAGACAGCTAACTTGTTCCACCAAACACTAAAACTCCCTGACTTGCAATCACCAGACTATTTCTCAATCCCATCAAGTGCGCGACAGGCTGGTTACTCTCTGGGGAAACAGTCTTGACACAGTGCTTCCTCCTAATCAAGGCTGAAGAAGGGTTTGCAGTCAGAGCTGTAAGAGCCTGAACCAGCCCTGCCCACCCTGCCCTTACCTTATTCAGGGCAACGTCAATCACAGTGTGCAAAGAACATGCCAACTGGAGATGTATCCATTCTATAAACTGAAAATACAAGGTAGGCATGGTGGCAAGATTTGCTCAGGACATCGAGATGCCAGCAGAGCGTGCTGGACCCTGCAGAGGGTGAAGGCTCACGCTCCATCCTCCTGTCCCTGCCTTCACCTCCCCTTGCCCACCGAGCAGTCCTGAGCCTCAGCGCACTGGAGCAGTGCAGGTCCAAAGTCTACGACAAGGAACCATGAAGAGGAGGCTGATTCCTCAAGGCGGAGGTCTGTCCCGGGGCCCTGTGCAGCAGAGGTTCTACCTGAAGCCAAAGACTATTTAAGAACCTAAGACAAGTACCTGTGCAGGGAGACTCAGCGGAGGGGCATCTCGGCTTTCTTCTCCAGATGGGAGGAGAACAGGGAGGAAGACGGGCTCAGCTGTGCGTCTAGATCTTCAGGGGTTTTCCAAAGCCAAACACACCAAAGCCACATCTGCCGCTTTCAGAATAACTCCTAAAATTTGAGAAACAAAGCCACTTCTTTGCTTTAAGAGACAGTAAATTAAAAAAGCGAGAGCGCTGGGGTGACAGCAGAAAGGCCATTGTCCTGGCAAAGACATGTCGTGGCCATGACGAAGAGATTATGAGGAAACCTGTTTGGCTGCTGTATCATAGCTGGGTGCATTTCAAAAGACCAACCTCACTGGGGTCCTGAGACAGCACAGGGAACTGGAACTTCACTGAATAGGTGAAGTATTAATGTTACATTTTCTAGCACCATAATGGTATTGTGGTTTTGCTTTTTCAAAAGAGGCTTTATTCTTTAGCAGTATGTGTTAAAATATTTACAGGGAAACTGATATCATGTCTGGAACTTTTAAATATTCAGAGGGGGAAATAATCAGAAGGTCACAGAGAAGAAACAAGTTGAGTCAGTGCCTATTGAAATGCAGGCACGGCGGGTCCTGGAGGGATCATGATACTTATTCTGGCCTTGAGTTGTTTCAATACTAAAAATTAAGCTTCTAGAGCTGGGGCTTTAGCTCAGTGGTTCAGCGCCTGTCTTGCAAGCGCAAGGGGCTGGGTTCGATCCCAGGTAACCACATACAATACTGGGCCTGGAGACTCACGCACGTCCAGCAGCAATCAGAATCACATACCACAGTGCCAGGTGTGGTGGCTCACGCCTATAATCCCAGCATTCGGGAGACAGAGGCAGGAAGATTGCTGTGATGTGAGTTGGAGGCTGAGCTCAGGGCCAGCCTGAACTAAAAAGCGAGACCCTGTCTAAAAAAAAAGCTTCAAATAGATGTGGTGCTGCCTGTTTGTGATCCCAGCACTCTGGGAAGCTGAGGCAAGAGGACTGAAAGCTTGGGCCCAGCCTGGGCAATTTAGGGAATCAGAGCCCGGAGCCCCAGGTGAAGGAGGGGAAGGGGGAGGGGCAAGATAGTGAGCCCTGCTTCAAAATAAAAGAATAAACATGGCTGGGGAATGTAGCTCAGTGTGAAGATGCGGGGTCCATCCTCAGTACTGCTAACTAAATAAATAAATCAATATTTAAAAATAAAAACCTAAAGCATAAATTTAGTGTAACCCTGGTTTCTGCCACAGCAGTGTGTCTTCCTGCCTGGTTCCAGATGTGGTCCTCTCGTCCGCCCCTCTGGTGCTGTGTCTCTTCCTGTTCTCCGTAGTTCTCTTGGGGCCAAGAGTCACCATCCACTAGGGTGACCCCAGGGGGCCCCACGTGACAGCTGTGTGAATTAGGTGCTATGAGGACCCTTCTGTAGGGAAGTTTATGTGCAGACCCATGAGGAAGATCTAAATGTTTTCTGGTGTTTTCCATTGAGATGTATGAAGCCTGGGGTGACTGGGAAGCATGCTTCAGCTGATTCTACGACCAGAGAGAAAGAGCCACCAGGATCAGAGCCCGGAGCCCCCGGTGGAGGAACGGGAGGGGGAGGGGCAAGATAAGAGGACCACGCCAACTGCTGTCCAACCCCTGGGCCCATGTCCAGTTCTACCCTGTTCTGAGTTAGGAGAACTACTATGTTCCCATGGTCTTAGAAAATCGTAATACTATAGTAATGTACGGAAATGGTACACATTACGATATTTAGTAGTGATACTTCCCCATCTCTAGATCTCTCTTTCTGCCTATGTGCTTTATCATATCCACTCTGCCTTCCATCTCTTGTACTCCTCTTCCTCCTCCCCTCGGACTCCTTCTCCCTCCCTAGTATCTTCTTCTCTACTTTCAGTTCCTTCTTGGTTGCTGCTGTTATTTCTGCAGAGAAGATATGTGATACCTGCCATTAGCTCACCTCATTTAACATCTTCCCTCTTACATACCTCAAATGACAGCTTTTTACTTAAGTTCAGGTTTTTCAGCAGAATGCCATACTCAAATAACTCGGCAGGTGTGATGAAGGTAATGATTCTCAATGGGAAAAGCATCAAGGATTATCATAACCATAAGGGTCCGTCCTTCCGCTGCTGGGTGGCAACGTCTGAGAGGCGGCCCCGGCTCTGCAGTCACTCCATATCAATTCCTCACAGACTCTGCCCCAAAGTCCACCCCGTCCTGCTCCCTCAGCTTCAACTCTGCACCATGTCTAGACTATGCTATAGGAAAAATTTCCTTGCCGGCTTCCGTACTTCCTCCCAGGCTCCACAGTTTGTTCCCAACATGGCAGCATGAAAACGCTTTCCCACTCTGAGTCAGGTCAGGTCGGTCCCCTACTTCGAATGCTATATGGCTCCCCTTCCCACCTGCAGTGCCATATAGAGATGCTTTGGTCCCTCACTCTCCTCGGCTCCCCTGGACACTTACACTGGCTGGCAGCAGGAACCTCCTGGGACTGCACAAGCCCCCTCTAGCCACACTCTCCTGCTCCAGCTTTTGTCCATCACCACCAGCCGATAGCCGTGACACTGGGCACCCCCACACGGCCCCCACTACTGCACCGTTGTTCCCACGGCGCGCTCTCTGGTCCTCTTCAGCCTCCCACCACTCTCTACATTTTCCCCTCTGAAGCAAAGTTTCCCAGGCTGGCTTTGAACTCATTATCCTCCTGGCTAAGCCTGTGGAGCAGCCGGAAATTGCAGGTGTACATCATATGCCTGGCTTGTAACACCCACCTCTGTCTAATGGATGACATCATTTACTTATGTACAATACTGAGTCCTCGTTTGCTGTCTCTTCTTTCTACCATAAGTTTCACAAGAGGATCTGGTTTGGGTTTGGCTCATTGGCATCTTCTAAAAACCTAGAACAGCGCCTGGCCTATATACTATAGTCAACACTTGTTAAACATGCAGAGAGCAGCAGGAAGCATACGTACAGCAGTTTTCACTCCATTCCAGCCCCTGCAACCAGAAAAGTCCATATCTACATCTATTGATGTGAGCTGTCATGTTAGCTAGAAGGTACTGCCGACAGTGATCAGTGTTTTCACCAAGATCCTCTGTGGACAGGAGTCTCTGCTTATGATCGCTGTTCATGTATCTCGATAAAAACACCAATCAATACATTTCCCATTATACCTCCCACACAGACGGGCTCTCATTTTGCTAGGGTTGCAGTTGTTATTTTTAGATCCTGTTACTGTTTGTGACTTTGCCTGTTTCTGGTGCGCAGCCCTTCCGAGAAGTTCTGTCTGGTCAGTTAGCTCCTCGGACCTTTCCAAGGGCTGAACCTCAAGTGGCCCAAAACAGCTACTGGCCCAGTTAGCAGCTGGGTCCTGACGGCCACAATTCACTTCTTGCTCCCTAACTGTTTCAGGCAGGGAAATCTGAAGTACAGACTTCCTCCTCTTAGGAGTTCCCATCTGTGTGCTTAAGAGTTAAAATACAAAAATGTGCAATACTAAACAGCAGGCTCTAACCCAGGAAAATAAAAATCACAGTGACTGTGTTTACCCGAGGAGGACCACGCTGCTATGAAGAAGAGAAACTTGAATTATTTGCAGGTAAACGGTTGCACCTTGAGTCTATGCAGGTAATTTCAGCAAGTGGTATGTTTAATAATGAGAAGGGGGAACACAAGTCAGTAATATTGTCACAAATTAGCTGAAGGTTCTTTGCTCGATTCCAACAGCAATCACACAGTGGCATATTAGTGGGCTGAGCTTTGAGTAACAGTGGCTCTGCCCATGATGTTACAGCCCGAGCTTTGAGGGCTAGTTCCTTGCAGCTACCAGAGGACACAGGACACACAAGGGAATTGGCTTCGATGGTAACAGAAATTAAAACAACAGCATGAACGTACATGCAAAGCTTTAACTGAAGAGGAAGAGAACATGGAAAAGACTTTGGCTTGAGAAGAAGAGTGAAAGTGTGCACAACTCTGAAGAGCAAGATCAGGGTTAGCCATTAAAGGTAGGGCTGGGACGGCTGGAGTCTGGCCATTTCCTTTGGTTTGTGAGTATGAATTTTTTGTGACTTTGCACCTGCGTTTCAGAGGACTTCACCCCCCTACAGAATAATGATCAGTGTCAGTGTCACTTGTGGAGGTCTCATGGTGGCCCTCCATATCAAAGCACAGCTGATCCTTGGGACAAAAGCAAAAGAAAGGGGGAGACCACATTGCATCATTATTAATGAGGAAGGATGGGATATGTCCATCCTGGAGGTGGATGGGGTCATGGATTGGGGCTCGAGACTCCATGTCTTCTGTCCTTATTTCAGGACAGAAAAGCATGACTGCTGGCCAGGGAGCACAGAAGTTGGCTGGTGTCAGGCACTCATGGAGACAGAGAGAGGTCCTCTTGCAAGAGCACTCAGTGAGGAGAAACCCCATATGCCTCCCACCCACCCTACCAAACTCACAGCGCTCTGCCTAGTCCCTTTTGTATCATTTGTCTTCTGATCAGAGCCCCCATGCAAACTGTGAGTGGATTAAAGGCAACTCAACATTTTTGTTTGGATGAAAAATGCTATGAATATCTAATCAGTCTCAAAGTATAATCATATTGAGGTAGTAACAAGAGCTTAAAGATGCTACTAATGGGGGAGCACTGAGCTTCAAGCGAGAGGGACCATCGCCTTCGTCAAAGCCAAGCTTCTCCACTGCTGTTTGGTGTCTCAGGATCGTCACATCCCCCACTGGGCCAGGCCCAGGCTGGCAGCCAGCTGAGTCTGACTGGGCCCGAGGCGGGTGAACACCGCTGGCGGCCAGGTTCAGGAGTCTGAGTACTTTGTCGCTAAAACTGCCTTCTTGGTTCCGAGTCTGGGGCTCCTTCAACTCTTGCTATATCATCTGCTTCCCATGCTTCGCTGCCTCACACCTAACAGCGAACACACGTCTATACACACATGTACACACACACACACACACCTTGCACTCCATCTTCCACCCATGCAGGGACCCTGCCCCCCATATCTTCTCTTCCTTGCCCTATTCTGGCCAGCTCCTGTGTCACCTTTCTTGACTCTGCTTAGTCTCTGTCTCCCCCTCTGAATGACCGCTCCTGGTCACCCCGTCCAGTCCTCTCCTCCCACACTGCACTCCACCCTGTGCTAAAACACAGTTGAAATGGACTAGTCAGAGGTCTGTCAATGCCACCGAAACTCTAGCTATGGGAGCTAATGAACTTTTGTCCATTTGTTTGCCTCAAACACTTTCTCTGCAGTAGTCTGAAGAAGAGTTAATTCAATGAAAAAGGGGAGGCACATGGGAAGGGGTCAAAGTGGAAGGACTCAACCCTGTTACCCAAACTGAGTTTGATTTCTTGCCACTTTTAGTTGGCTGTCAGGCTGGCTTATGAATGAATCAGCCTAATGTAAAAACACAGAACTGAATATTTGCTTCAGTTTATAATCAATTAACCAATGTATCAGAAGAACTGCAAGGCTCTTTTGTAGACAAACTCTGAAACACACTTTTCCCTAAAGTCTCTCTTTGTGAGAACTACGTTATTTGATTATAATTTGTGGAGAGCTTAATGAATTTTATTTTCATCAATAATATTGTGCAATCAATAAAAAAATGCAAAAAATCCCACAACTTATCAAGTGTATGTTTTCCTAAAACAATTCCACCATATGCAAGAAATCCACATGTCGAAAATTTTTCCATAAGAATCCCAGTAGCCCTTGTTCTCAACATTCTTTAGTATTAGTAAACAATCGGTACAGTTAATGTTTATTATATGGAAAGAGAAAGAAAGGAGGAGTTTTCTTACATGCTCATGAATGAATTATATTCAGTTCCTTCTTCCATTGCTTTTCCTGCTTCAAACCTAGCAAGAGCCGAGTGTGAGTGGGAGGGAGAGAGGTTAGGATACAGTTACCGCTGACATCCAAACTGATAAATAACTCATATGTTGCCTGCTCTTGCTCTTGTTGCTTTCTCCTGATATTTTCTCAGGAAGGTCTGCTAGAGTTATGAGCAGCCTGATCTTCAGGTCCAGGAGATCCCAACTCCGAATGCTAAAGAGAGGCAGCGGGAGCTGGTGTGTTGGCTTGAATGTGAGAAAGCAGCAGATGTGGTAATAAGGATGTTCAAGCACAAACCTAAGCTACCCCAGTGGAGCAGAGCAAGAGGTACTTGCTCTATCCAACAGTCTTGCACGTTTTACAGGAAACCTTAGGTCACTTTGCACTCCGCATGGAATCTCCCCAGCCCGCCACGCTGTGGCTGAAGCCACGGGTGAGCTTGGAGGCTGTCCCAGAAACACTTCTGCATCCAGTAAGAGTCGCCTCTTTTCCCAGGAACGGGGTGGAGGGTCCTAAGCCACATGCCGCGCATTTCAGCTCCAAGCTTCAGGGGCGTTTATGCAGCACCAGGCTACTGAGGAGCAGCCACAGTGCAGAGCAACGTACCAGAATTCTCTCCGAAGTTCTAAAACCCAAAAGGACTGGTACTCAAAGCCCAATCGGGAAAGAAAGAACACTCCTTGGTTGTGTGAGAAGACGAAGATGTCACTATCTCCTCGCGTCAACACAGTCTGAATCCACCTCGTCACTGCAGACCTCACTCTCTCATCCTACTCGTCTTTCTCAGCAGCATGTTGGCAAAGAAAATGAGGACGGAGAAGCAGAATAAGAGAAGGAGCGTCCTTGTCCCCACCACAGGACCAGGGGAGGAAATACCCATGAACAAGATGGGACATTTTAACTGGATTCCTACAATGCATCAAATACTCATGATTTAGTTTTTAAAAATATAACATTTCTTATGCAGATAAAACATTTATAGGGTAAATAGAAGGAAGCAGGAAAAGGGGGAACTGAATAGTTGCAGGACACAGGAGACATCTTTTTCTTCTATAAATGTTATTTTAATACAGGGAGATACATATTTTTGACTACGATCATAATGTCATTTCATGTATAAGACCAATGAACATTATTAACTTATTGATATCATCAAATATCTAATAGAACACACTTTAAAATTTATCTAAGAAAACTTCCAACAAAGCCCACATTTAGATTGTGCAGTGTTTCCTGTAGTTCTTTTTCACGTCTAGGTCCTTGAGGGGGAACAAAGACTTTGGGCACACTGGGGTGCAGGGGGAGCCCCAGGCCAGTGTTGGGGGCAGCCAAGAAGAAAGGAAGGGGAAGAGCTCAGCCTTGGGGTCCCCTGTGGAACCGCGGCTGGGCCTGAGCCGCAAGATCCGTCCATCCTCGGGCGCGAGTGAGCAGCTGGGGATTGGAGATTCTGGGGACAGGTGATTCCCTCTTACTGGGCTTGACTTCTTTTCTACTCACAGGATGTCACATGTGACCTCTTTGTCCAGGTAAAAGATACCACCTGGCTCCATTTCAAAGGCTGCAGCCCAGCTGGGCTCACCAGGTCCACGGGATATGCAGGGGTCAGGTCAGTGCCTCTGCTGCCCGTGCCAAGACCCCCAGGAAGGAGATCTCAGCCTCGGGAGGTGACAAGTCTGTGTGTTGAGGGCCGAGATCAGCATGGTGAAGGTCTCGCCTCCCTGCCCACCTTGACATTTCCCTGCATCCCTTTCTTCACCACTAGCGAGGTCCTGTCCCTGCTTGTGCTGGGAGTGTCATCCACCTCTGCCTGCATTCTACAGAGCACACCGGCTGCCTCACAAAGCTGCTGCCCACCCACCTTCACCTTCCGGTCGCGATACCAGGTGGACAGGTGGACAGTCCTCTGGGTTGTGAGTCGGGAGGATCAGCTATGACAGGGTGGCAGAACTTGCTCCAGTTTATGGCTTCTGAAATATGGTCCTATCTCCTTTAAACTTTAATTTATTTAGTGTAACTCTGCCATAAAGAAAGACATTTGTAGGAAGAGAGCTGCATCTTGAGACCATTATGTCAAGTGAATTAAACTGCATGCTGAAGGATAATATCACATGGTTTCTCTTAAATGAGAAACCCAAATTTTAAATAAAGGGGAAAATGGTAGATTTTTCAAAGAGAAATGAGATCGAGTGATGGAGGGGGGAGGGAAAATGGATGAGAAAATGAAGGAAGATGTGTTATATATGTACCAGCTCACACAAGGAGTGGAAACATGCACTGTACTGATGAAAACATTTTTGCATTTTATTAGTACGCATGTGCAGTGCATAGTGATAACATTCACTGTGCACCGTGAAGCAAATAAATGAATGAAATCAAGAATAAGCTGGGATTAGGTTACATAGTAGGTGGTGTCAAAAATTCTGTGCCACAATGTGGGGAGGGGTTTGGGGACAGAGAAACGTGAGGGCTGAAGAGAGAATTAAAAAGATCCATGAAGTGGTAGGGTGGGTAGGGGTATGGGAAAAAATGAGAATAAGGTTGTGTCATATACTGGTACACACTCTCATAGTTGAGTGCAATTATGATGTGTATATGTAACGTACCAGTAAAGATTTCAATTTTTTTTAAAAAAAGGTCCATGATGGTATGTGTGTAAATATCAACACCCCAACAGGAATGTACTTTTTATGTATCATAAGCATATAGTAACAAAAATTTTAATGTAAGATATAAAAATACTAATCAAACTAGAGCATTTGGTAATTTTCTACAGAAGCTGCCAAAAGTCCTAAATTAGGTTTTTTCACTTACTAACTCCCTAAATATCATGAATTTTCACCATCCCTTTACTATTGACCTTCTTAATGTCAGTAGAATGCTACAAATGGATTCATTACATATAAAAGAATTGTTTTCTATTTCCTTTGTGTTGTTCTTATCTTTTATTCCTTTCTTTAAAAATTATTTTTGCAACAGCAACTTTTAAAGCTTCATTTTAAAAAACAATTCTCTTTCTAAAAGCTAAATGTCAAAGTGTCCTAAATTCTTTTGTGTGTATGATTAGGTTAGATGTCAGGAAACCATCCTGAGCCAATAATTAGATTTTATCTGCGCACGGGGGTGTCAGTGTCACCATTTCACCAAAACAAGACAACTCACGTGATTGGACAGGAAAAAAATGAGTCACAAGTGGTGAGTTGGGGTTACTATATGATGAGGTACACGCTGAAATCACAGGAACCATGGTAGAGGTTGCACATTTTCTTTGCTTCTCTAAGACCAGGGATTTAAGATGCAAACTGGCCTGAGAGGAAAAGCAGGAAGACAGACTGATGAGGAAAATGCAACAGGTCTGTGTTCGTGAAGAGAAGACCCACCACACAGAGACCCCCTGCTTTCCCCAAATACTTTTCAACAGATGGTTCTCCTAGATGTTCCAAAACTAATACAAAGGATGAGGATGGGAGGCAACGAGATTTAGAGGCAGCTGGTGTCAAAGTGATAGAAGGGTTTCGGCTCCGAGTGACACTTTCTAACTTGCACCACAAGGGCTCTTAGACAGCAATTAGCTTCAGGCAAGATGATGTCCTACATTTTAGCTCTAACTTGAGAAAAAAGTCCTCAGCTTCACAGGCGTCCGCAGCAGCCTGACCTGACTACATTTTCTGTGAAAGTTCAGCTCTGCAGACTGAACACAAATGTGCAGGCAAAAGAAAGCAGGAAGCCTCCCACACTAAGAAGGAAAGATAAGAATTACAGAAGCCAGAATGGTTTTTATTGAAGGGCATTTCAAAGCAAATATAGACATATATGGCCTATTTGCTGATCTTGTGTATGAAGGATGCACCTTCATACATAAAAACTGAACTCGTTCCCCAGCAACAAAGGGTGGGGAGGACAAAGTGAAAGCAACTGAGACGAAAATACTTTCAATGTACACGGTAGACAAAGAAATATTTATTACCCTCAAGACACCAAGATATAAAAAAAATACAACAGAGAAAGGGGCCAAAGATATGCTAAGAAGACTCAGAGGAAGAACACGGAAATGGCTGATAATAAGAAATACTTCCTAAGTTCACTAGCACTCAAGGAAATGCAAAACTGGAGACATACAAACTTGGACCACTTGCACACACAGTGACAGGATTCTCTGCTTGACCCAGCTGGAGTCCGGGTCCTCAACAGTCTCTAGGCCCATCTGCTGTCAACGAAGCCAAACACAGGAGCAGTGGACAAGGGAGTACTCTACTGGGAACCTGAAAATTACAATTCAGGACAGGTAGATTGAGGCAGGAAGATGATCAGACAATAGCACAAGCCTGTGACCCGGAAGTCGCTGAGGAAGATAATAGGAAGAGTGTAGTGGCCAGGGGGTGCTTAAAAAGGTTAACAATACCCAGTACTGATGAGGAGATACATCCTTCACACTCTGGGGGCAGTACAACTTCCTAGAGAGCCAAAGACACTCTGTGAATTAGTCTTCTCGTGCAATCACACTCAAATATTCAGAGACATATGACTATACAAGGTTCACTGAACACTGTTTCTCTGTAATAGCAAAGATTTACAGGGAAAAAGCTAAATTCTTATCAATAGGGATGTGTTTATAGAAACATAATGAAACAATACATTTTTCCATAGCCTTTAAACCGCACAAGATAAATGGGAAAGGAACCAAGAGAGAGAGAGGGATGGGAGAGGAAAGGGAAAAAAAAGTAAAAAGCATTAAGATGTGTTAGGTACCTGTACCGATGGGCAGGATATACTCAAACGTGCTCTAATGCAATTTTTAAGAAATAAAATGAACAAGATAGAATCGGGCATATTACACAACAGAGAGGAACATTCAAGAAACTTCCGCGTAGAAACTGTAATTGGAAATATGTGCAGTGTACTCTCAAATCCCGAAGGAAACACTACTACTGTACATTTACGTGTGTCCCCAGAGAAGCAGTCGGAAAGCACCAGTCACATTGACTCCTCAGAGGGAGTAAGGTTGAGGACCATGAGAGGAAGCAGGCCTTTAATTTTACACCTGTCTGTCTGGGATGAACTTTTTCTTTTCAGAATGTATTTTGTGAAGGAACAAACTTGCTGCGGCTGGCTAAATGGAAAATTGCTGTTTCTTTGTTATTCTTCCATTACAAGATGAAGAGCTGGCGGTTAGATAAAGACATTTCAGAATGGCTTCAATTAGTTTTGCTGTTTTTGCATAAGGCTAACTTGAGTATCCACTAATTTGCTCATTACTGGCCATTCATTAGCAGCTAAAAGTGAGAAAGGCAGACACCATAGTCCTGCCTCCGGAGGGTTTGCTGTTGATATTAATAGGAATAAAGTAATTATCTTCAGAACTTTGCTTTCTACATTAATTTCTCCATCAAAGAACATGGCACTCCTCTACCCACTGACTTCCAGCTCATTCAGGAAAATGTCAGCGTCGGCGCGAAGGTCTCAGCACCTCTCAGAGCTCATCACACTCCATCCACCTTCTCCAACTCACCCTGGCCCTTCCGGATTCTTTTTCGTTCCTCAGACACAGGAAACACACGTCAGCCTCTGAGCCTGGACTCTTGTCCCTGTCTCTTCCTGCAGGGCTCTCCTTTCTGTCCCCAGTCTCTTCCTCTCTCTCAGGGTGCTACTGACAGGCCACCTTCTTGGTGCAGGCCACCATCTTTACAGTTACAATCTCCACACCTTCACCCCGTTACTCTCTGGCCCCCTGCTGGTACCAATGACTCAGTTATTAGTACCAGGTAACATTCTACTTATTATCTTTCTTCCCTGACAAAGATTCTTTCCTCGACCCAGCTCTAGCCGGCTCCTTCAAGTCTGTTCCGGGCTAGGCCTCAACATGGCTCCCGCAGACTTGAACACAACACTAACCAGTTTCCAACACCTCAAGGCTGCCTCCCTAGCATGACCCCAGCCCTCTTTGAAGTGGCTTGCTGGGAAAACTCAAGGCTGTTAAGATAATTTAGTTTTTTCATCTACCACCTAAAGATAGAGCTGTGAGCTCCTGAACCCTGTGGGAGGGTGACTTCCTGTCTTCAATTAGCGCAGTTCAGAAAACCAGCTAAGTTTCACAAGCAACAACTTCCTACTTCCCACCTTGTGTAATTTTTTTACTCTTCCTGACTTTCACTCGTCACCTCCCTCTCTGTTCCTTCATTCTCTCCTTAAAACCCTCGTCACCTCTATATAAATCTAGGTTGATTTCAGTCCACACTGGATTCTTCACTGTCACAGAATACAGATAATAATCTGTCCTTAGTGTCCTTCATTCAGCTTTGCCCACGTCTGTATTCTCACTGCCACGTGGGTTTCGTGGGCACCATTATTTTTTCTCACTGGCCTCAAGTGGAGACTCAGTAAACACTTGCTGAACACTGATGGATCAGCAGTTGTGTTGATCCTCAGCCACACGTTTGGGCTAAGTATGCTTGTGCTTTGGGCCCTAATATCATTGTTAATTTTAGTCCTTTAATACCTACTAAGTGCTAAGTAGCTGAATATCACAGACCAGGGTTGTCTTCCTAAACTTCAGGTAGTTTAAACCCCGATGGACTGACCATCCGCCATCTGTGCAAACCATCCATAAACGCACATGACCCAGCATGGGTTACATTAAAAGTGCTTTTAGAGGCTGAGGAATAGCTCAGTGATAAGACTGTGTACTTATCATGGCCAGTGCCCATGGGACATTCACAAGGGTGGGGGCTTCGTGAATTGCATCAGCATCCTTCAGATGCGGGTCAAAGATGCCCGTTTGCCATTTTTCCTTTAGCTTCTCCTGGGTGACTTCGGTGTCCTAATTTCCTTCACCATGCTCTTTCTCCTCTCATTGTCTTCAGCCACAGAGCCTGACCATTTTGAATTGACTACAAATAACCCCAGTAGAATCAGTCACTTCTAACAAATGCTTTACATGAAACTGCATGTGGGCAGAGCACAAAGGAGATGACAAAGATCTAGTATGCAAAGGACGCACTGAAAGAGAGAGGAGGGAGATGCTCGTGTGGAAAGTGAAGCGGTTACTGCACTGTAATTACAAAAATTACAATTGGCTTAATGAAGTGGCTATGTAGGAAATTTCTGTGATATCCAAGGCAATAACTGTCACATTATTGAAACAGTGAGAGGCTGTAGCCTTTTCCCACTCCTGAAAAATCTCAGTTCTGTAGACCACATCCCATGGGGGGGGTCCACACGATCAACCACAGTGAACAAAGCCAGCACGCCTTCTGGCTGTAGCCTCCGACCTCTCATGTTCTAGCATCCTGTGATTATCCTGGGCATCATCAACATGCTGACACTAAGGGGCATTCTAGCATCCAACCCAGTGTGGCAACAGTTCCCAGGGGTGCCCTTCCTTCCCGTTTCTGTGATCACAGGCCTTGTCTTCTCCAGCCTTGCGCAATTCTAGTCTGCAAAACCATCACAGGCACTGCAAAATTCTCTGAATCCATGCTCGTGAAGTGTCTATTCATTGTCTGTTCTTGTTTTCTCATGTTTTGGGTGTTCGTCTTAAAGGATGCATTTGGGTTTTGTGTTTTCAGTGAATAAAGGATTTTAATCTGTGGTCTTCAAAAAAATTTCCTACTTTTAGTCCTACCATCTAAAACCCTCTAGACACCCCACAGAGACACTAAAGGCTTCCTGAGAAAGTCCCAGGAACCAGTTCATGTGGATACTCTTGAAGCCACGTATTCTACATAGCTGGTTGTTCTAAAGGCGCCACACTGGCTGTCTTGTCTTCTATCTAGATGGTCCCCCAAAGCCTCCTGTGCTCTCTGTTTTGGAGGGGACATCCTAAGGTTGGAGCTGACCTACCCTCTTCTAATAGGACATCCTAAGACCCTCCTCATTCCACAAGGGTCCTGCTCCACACCCTGGAGGGAGGAATACTGCACAAAAGCGCCCAAAAGGATGATGAAGCAGACAGCTCGCTATCCGTGTATTCAGGCTCCCCAGTACTCTAGCACTAGCTAGGCAGTGAAGTCTCCAGAACAGCCAAAAAGAAAGCAGCTCCACATGAACATACGGCAGCTCAAAGGAAAGCAAAGGAGAACTCACCCTCATACCAGAGGAATGGCACACACCAAGGCCCCGGGACAGAAGCTCCTGCACAGGGGCCCTTCCAGACCTGGCGCCACATCTCTCTTCATCTGGCTGCTTATGTGTGTCCTTTAAAATGCGATGCAGAGGGCTGGGGAGTTAGCTCAGTGGTTCCAGCGCCTGTCTTGCAAGCGCAAGGGCCCGGGTTTGATTCCCCGGTAACCACATACCATACTGGGCGTGGAGACTCATGCCCAGCAGCAACCAGTACCACGTACCACAGTGCCGGGCGTGGTGGCTCACGCCTGTAATCCCAGCACTCGGGAGGCAGAGGCAGGAGGATTGCTGTGATGTTAGTTTGAGGCTGAGCTCAGGGCCAGCCTGAACCACAAAGCGAAACCCTGTCTCAAAAAAACCTAAAAAAAAAATTTTTTTTTTAAAATGCGATGCAGAAAAGCACATGTGCAAATCAGGAGGGCCGAGCGGAAGAAGGAGAAACAACCCCGGGCACATCCAGCTATCTGATCTTTAACAACAGGCCCAAAAACGTACACTGGAGGAACAGTGGCCTCCTTAACAAATGGTTACCGGGAGAGCTGGTCACACACATGCAGAAGATCGAACTCAGATCCACATCTATCACCCTGTACTAAAGTAAAATTTAAGCAGATCAAACATCTAAATATTAAAATAGAAACACTGAATCTACTGGAAAGTAAAACAGGTAAAACTCTTGAAGGTGTGAGTACAGGCAACGGTTTTCTGAACAGAACCCTATTGCACAAGAAATGATATCAGGAATGAACAAATAAGATTACATCAAATTAAAAAGCTCCTGCACAGTAAAGGAAGCAATCAACAAAGTCAATGAATGGACAGCCTACAGAGCGGGACAAATGTTTTCCATTTACTCCTTGCACAAAAGACTAATATGTAGGACCAATACATAAAAGATCTAAAGAACACAAAAAAATTATATCCCACCAAAAAAAGTCCTAACCAAAAAAAAAAAAAAAAAAAAGATGGGCAACTGAACTAAAACGACACTTCTTAGAAGTGCAAGTGGCCAATAAGTACATTAGAAAATATTCAACATCTCTGGCCATAGAGAAAAGCAAACTAAAACAACACTGCACTTCAGTGTTCTTGATGCTCTTGATGAACATGATCATCATCAAGAAATTAAATAACAGCAAGTGCTGGTGAGGCCGTGGGGGGAAAGGAAGACTTCTGCTTTGTTGGTGGGTGTATGAACTGGTACCATCACTATGGAAATTGTAGGGAACAAACAGGAAATCAGTACTGAGAAAAAACTAAAACTGGAAACTCCACTTGACTTATTTCCCCTTCCATGCATCTTTCTGAAAAAGTTAAATACATCATAATACAGTGACACATGTATATCCGTATTTCTAATGGCACAGTTCCTAACAGCGGAATCTTGGAGGTGGCTTGTATCAATGCATGTATTTCTCTTATGTACCCAGAAAGATTTGTAACTAGGATATGTGTGTGATTCCTTTTCTTATCCACGTTCCCTGACTACAATTCAATGTCACTCTTCCCCTATGAAGAATTGAAACATCTCCAAAATGGCAGAGACAGAGGCCACATGTGGGTATATATTTGTTGTGTCACGGTATGACTATTTTGTGGGTGGAGCAATCATTTGAACATCTCAGTCATTCAGATTATCTTGTAGCAACACCTCACACTCAAAAATATACAACCATGCAAAACAGTGCCTGCTACCGAGCAGGTCGGTTTGGATTGGTAACATGGTGCCTGTGATATCGGGAAAGTAAAGAAACTCTGGAGGCATTATGGTGATATTTGTACTACTAAGTAGTACCAGATGAATGAGGGCATGACCAAAGACTAGCAAGGCTTGATTCAAATGGACACATTTTTGTAACTCATAATAGAGACACTTCTGTGAGTGAAAGATAAGTTTGTTCGCTTTTTTTCTTAAATAAGGCCACAAGAGCAGCTCACCCAGGTATGGTGGGTGCACACCTATAATCCCAGCACTTGGGAATCTAAAGCAGGAGGCTGAGGCAGGAATATCCCTGTGAGTTTGAGGCCAACCTGGAGTACATAGAAAGACCCTGGCTCAAAAACCAAACCAAACAAACTAAAAAAATAGCCCCAGGAGAAAGACATGAGGTTTATGTGGGCCTAGAATCAAGAACCAATAAAGGAGGGTACTCTTTTTTCCATCCTTTTTTATTTTGGAAAAATCTAGCTAGCTACGTAGACATTTTAGTCCATTTGAACTGCTGTAACAAAATACCATAGACAGGGTGGCAAGGCATAGGGGCATTGCAGAGGAGAAACAGCTCATGGTGGGGAAAAGGCTGCAAACCAAGCAAAGTACTTTAGCAGCTTCTTTCTGCCCTTTTTATACTCTGTCTACACTACTGGGATCAGGGCAGGGCCAAGCCAGTCACCTTAACCCCAGCGTCACACACTCTAGATTCAGACACCTCTGGAAAAACCCTGCCTATGACCATATGAGGCTTGGGGGACATCCAGACTCACACAAGGTGTGCCTCAAGCCAAGCCAAGCAACTGCAAAAGAAGAAAGGTGTTCTGGACTTTTTGGTGCTGGAAAATCTGCCGCACACATGAAATTCCTCATGCAAATGTCCCAGCCCTTCTCCTCTTCTTGGGCTTCCTGGTTACCAGTTCTCCCAGACACCTACTTTAGCAGTTGCTCTTTGAGACTTCTTCCTCCCAGGATTCCTCTGATGTTCTTGTGTGCAGATCCTCACCCGTGTTGAGTTTCACAGAGGTCAGGGGGTGTCTCCGTATAATTCAGCTGCTCCCTTTGCCTCCGAAGGAAGCTCCTAGTCCCATGCAGTGGTTTTCAGCCTTTAGCTCTTGGCTGCTACGTTACTGAGCAGTGGGCAACAAAGGATACCGAACTAGAGACTCACAGGAGAATGGGCCTCATCCACCATGTCCTACCGGATGGATATTGGGGTGGCATTTTTGTTAGTCTGTGAGCCACTGCAGTCAGTCTCAGTGATCTGTCACCCCCAGCTCCTCCAGTTTCACAGAGGGCTTGGAACAGAGTCATCTCCACTGTAGTGTTTGTCAGATGGTCCATTTTGTGAGTCACTGGGGATCTCAGGGAAGTACCCAGCACTGGGGTGGCGATGGAGCTGAGTGTTCTTTAGGACTCCTGTGTTTTCCTGATGCTGTGATCCAGGGACCACAATTAGAGGGGAGCGGGACTTTCTGGGTAGCTTTTCACGGGCTCATCAATTATTATGAAGACTGATTCCTCATAGCACTAATTGTGTTGGGAAAAAAAAAGTTTGGGTTTTATCCTTTGCTGTCACCCCACAACCAAGACAGCAGAGATCTGTGACCTCAAAGGGTGTGAGAGTTTCTCCCCAGCAGCAGGCAGCACTACAGTGCACACCAGCAAAGTGGCATCCATTCCATTCCATCCAGTGCTCTTCTTGGGTGGATCATTAGACCCACAGACTGTGGGCTGTGTGCCCCACAGTGCCTCCACCTCAGACAGCTCCGGGGGCTGGACTTCCGGGACTCCGGCCAATCAGATACAACCTGGGCTTCCCAAGACCCTTTCTTGGGTCTCAGTAACTTAGGAGCATGGCTCCTAGCACTCAGGGAAACCTTCTTTACATTTATTAGTTTGTCACAAAGGAAATTTTATCCTCTCTGTTTTATTAGTTTAGTGCATTTTGTGGTGCATAATGATTTCTTTCAACATGGGGAGTTGATATGTGTACGCAGCACATCTTAATTCTTTTGGCAGAGCTTTCTCCTCTCCTCCCCTTCTCCATCTTTTGTTCCCCACTTATTTGCAGAACACTTAGCTCCTTGTTTCACATTATCTATCCTTTATTTTGGTCTTTACTTATAATTTGGGTTTCTCCTATAAGAGAAATCATGTGATACTTAAGATTGTGTGTCTGATTTTACTTCATATGACAAGGTCTCAGAGTGCATCTGTTTTCTTACAAATGACTCAAATTTATCCTTTTCTACGGCAGAGTGATACGCTGTTAGGTGTACACACTACACTTTCTTTATCCATTCGTGCATTGATATGCATTGATAAGGAATATTGCACAAAAGAGGCCAAAAGGATGCTGAAGTAGACAGGTCTCTATCATGTGTTCGTGTCCCCCAGTACACTGGCACAAGCATTTTGCATGGTTGTATATTTTCAAGTGTGAGATGTTGCTGCAGAATAATCTGAATGGATAAGAAGAGGGATCACACAAATATCTTAGTTACAAATCTTACTGAGTAAAACAATATATGGTCTAACACTTGATGTCCAACACTGTTTTGCCCAGTAAGACCACAATTAGAATTAACCATACCCTCTTTCAATGGGACAATTAGTTTTTTTCATTAATAGGAATTGAACTCAGGACCTTGTATTTGCCGAGCAGGCACAGTGTCACTGAGCTACATCCTTATTCTCCAAAATGATAATTCTAAAAAATGACATTCCTTCAAAGACATAACTTCTGTTATATTTATTAAATATAAGCCACATTCTTTGCCATCATCATATTTTCTTCACTGTTTTCCAGCTCTCTGGGGTAAAAAAGACTTACAATGCCCAAAAGGTTGAGACAGGAGGGCTTATTACATGTTTGTTACTGATGCTTAAGCTTTTTAAATGATTATTTAATAGAAATTATACCTCTAAAGAAGATATGCCAAACATGTGGGTAGGTCATGCATGAATAGGAAAGCAGATTACAGACAACACTGATGACCTGATTCCCAGCCATAAATTATATGTCACCCACTTAAAGTATGTGAGCTGTTGACCCCGAATCCAAGTACAGACCTTATGACATGCTTGCTTTTGGCATGATCCAGAGCTTTGGATTAAGGTGATATATTTAGAAGAAGGAGGAGGAAAAAGAGGAAAAGAAAGAAAGAAGGAAACAAGGAAAGAAAGAAAAAGAAAAGTCAGAAGTTTCTTCTTGTTATGAGGAATAAGCAAAGCCACTTTTTAAATTTTTTTTCAAGACTTCACAGAGGGATCAAGAAACTGCAAAGTAAGGAATTTAAATGTCAAGTTTTAGCCAACTGGTCACAAAGTGAGGTAGATCTCATGAATGTTTCTAAGGCAAGCCGGAGCAACCTACTTACTTCACGCAAATTCAGCTAGTGCGATCAAAGATAATGAGTCACCCAGCTCGGTATTTTAAAAACTCTAAAGCTGCTTAAATGTTTTTCCCCCTGAGAGCCTCTGTAACTGAAACTACACTTGTACTCTGAGACAAAATGTGGTTCTTGTGCAGGAACTGTGCACATGATTCCAGCCCAAGTAGTTTTTGATTAGGGGTGATCAGCAAAGTGTACTGGCCTGAAAATACTGGCAGGACTTCATCACAACGGAAGCAGATTTGATGTTTATAGAAGAAATCTGAAGTGCTAGATATACCTGAAAATGGACAACTGCTTTAAATCCTTAAGAGACCTTTTTCTAGAAAGAGATGTTTATTCTGACCATCTCTTACTATGGCACTTGCAGAGGTTTAAAACACGATGCAACTTTCTCCTTCTTCGCGGGATACGTACAATGTGTTGTTACACCAGATGATGGGTAACCATGAGGGTAGCAGCAGGTAAGAAACAGGTGTGACTTCAACTTCTTGGTCCTCCTACTTTGTTGCCTCCCTGGGACTTGGGTAGACCACTCCAACTTTCGGAAGCCAGGTTCCTGGCCACCAAGATGAAAGCTGACTGTGTGTAAACAACGCAGGACTGGATTAGCAGAGGTCACTGCCCTCCGGCTTTCACTATGAGCACCAGTGCGTCCTCCCCAGAGGCCCCAGAACGCCTGCAGCTGGAATTTCTCTGCCCTTGGCCTCAGGCAGGACGGAGAGTCAGGACTTCTCTTCATAAGCTTTCTCCCACAAATGAAGCTTGTGCCCTTCCCCATGAAGCTCACCCCCAAAGGTTCCCACAGAGCTCATGGGTAGTAACTCAAAAGCTCTGCCTAGTTATTTTCAAATTTTAAATCACTTGGAAATCAAGTTTTCACCTGCTCACATGCACACAGATAAAATCAGTTCCCTCTAGCTTTTGAATTATACATATTTGATGCCGAAAGAATTGGCTTTGAGGTAGTTCATGCGTGAGTTCCCTAAGTATCTAGTGAGCACCTGGTATGTCCCAGGCCCCCCCTCCCCATCCCACGCTCTGAGAATGCAAAAATAATGGGAGCGTGCTTTTGTCTTCAATGATTTCACACTGTGGGGAAGGAGAAAGCTTAAGCACAAGGGCAGAGGACTCTTCACAAACACTCCCCTCCACCACCTCCTTCTGCCTGCTCCCCTCCTCAGGGAGAGGGTGCAGGACCCTGGACTAGGCCTCCCTTGGGATATCTGTGGTTTCCATATTTAGCCTATTAGCTGCTTCTTGGTTGAATGAAGAAACGTCAAGATAGGCTCCCTTGCCAGGAGCCAGACCCCAGAGGAGTCCTGTGAAAGTCAGGGCTAGCAGGTGTAAGCCCTCCGCTGCTCACGCTGTTCTCAACAAGAGCAGCAGTAATGGCGCCACCATGTCCCTGATCGCCCTTAATGGCCTGGACGGTGCAGTTTCCACTGCTAGAGATGCTATGCCTGCCCTGCCACACCCTTTCTAAACAGTCTCCCTCTCTGCCTGCCTCTCTGCAGTCCCCAAATCTCAGAAGCACCTCTGCTCATGTCCATACGGCCAGTGCCTGAACAGGAAGCCAGCAGCCCTCAATACATACTAACTGAAGAAATGAATGAATAAGCGAATGGAAACTGCTCAGACTCAGTCCTTTGGGGCCTGACGCTCCAATGCCAGCGTGGGTTGGGTGGGACCCTGACCAAGGGCAGCCTATATACAGGCTTCTCTGTGACCTGTGGTCCGTGTCCCACCATAATAAGATGGGGTCACTCTGTTGGTCCTTTCTAGAGGATTTAAGCCAAGAAAATAAAAGAAATTTTCCTGGGGTCAGCTGCTGCAGGCCAGGAGAACCCACCATGTGCTTCTCACAGGTTTCTGGGTGCGGAAGCAGCACAGGGAGAGCCCCCAGGTTACAGAGGAAGGAGCCGGTGGGCATCGAGACAAGCCCAAGTCCAAGTTGGCCGAGAGCTCGGAGCTGTAAGAAAGCTCTAGAGAAAGAGAAACTGGTTGCTTCAGATCCTGACAACTTTCTCATTTCAGATCCAGGACCGCTGTAAGCAAACTTGAAAGACACGGGCTACCTTTGCAGTGAAGCCGATTCTTTCACCATGCCAGCTGGGAGAACCAGGTGACACTTCCGACCAGGGGAGAAGCCCTAGGCCTTTGTGCACAAAAAAGACACCTGTCTCAGAGTAGGAGGAAGGCACCCCACCAGATGCACAGCTAGCGCAGGACAGAAGAGAGCTGGCCTCCCCTGGCCTCCTCCTGCACTGTCTGTGCTGGCCAGACTCCCAGCTGGGTGACCTTGCTCGTGGGGATGAAGCAGACACAGAGAGCAAACTTGGCCCAGATGGTCTCTGGCAAGAATCTGGTCTGAGTCACACAAAGGTAAAGTGACTGCTTCTGGCTTGGGTACCTCCAGCCCGACCCCGAGAAATCCCCCGGGACTCAGCCATCTGGACATAGCAGTCCTTTAGAAGACAGAGTAGCAGTTTGAAGAGTTACAGCCTTTGAGGTCAGTGAGAGGCGCTCTGGCACCCCAAATGAGGCCTCCTCTCATCTGATCCTCAATGGCAGAACTGGCCTCGGACAGTAGCATCCTGTGGCGTGAGCAGGAAGCAGCGAGGGCCGACAGATATCCAGGTTTGTGGGCCTTCACTCAGTGGACTTCACTCATGGACTTCATTCCCGGCACCCCAGCTGGGAATTAAAGGCTGAGGAGAAAGATCCTGGCCTAGCATTACCCAGATGCGCAGACACCCAAGGCTGTGGGGCTGTGTTAGTACTCAGTGTTTGCATGCTGAGCTGACCAGCGGTCGGTGGCTGGACTGCCTGCCTGCAGAGAGCTCAGATGATTTCCTGTTCTTTGCAGCCCGTAGTGCAGCATGCGAGGCTGAGAGTCAGCACTGAAGCCAGTGAGCACCCCCCCGGTCCTCCCTTTGGCCCCTGTGGGTCCAGAACAGCTCCGGGCGCACAATAGGTCCATAGCCAGGACGTGTTGAGTGCCTACAAGAGGATTAGGGTCTGGGCTGCATCCTGAGATCCCGGCATACTGGGCGGGGGCTCCCCAGAAAAGCATGTCATTGGAACAGCTACCTACCCGTACACAAACTGCTCAGGCGGAGCCAGCGAGAACTGGAAACCAAGAGAAGTCCTGGTCATGTGCTGTGAAACTCCTGTTTGCAGATTTTACTGTTTTCAATGGAGTAAAACATCATTTTACTTGTAAAGAAGCACTAGCCTCTGAAACTCTAGATCTCTTGTAAAATTCCAGAACTGTAAGTTCAAAAAGCATAAGTCAAACTCACTCTGAGCTTTTTTAATGCAAAAGGAATCCCTGTTTTTTAATAAGCACAAAAGGGACTTATTCATTATCTCCATTGTCATTTCAAGTCTATTTTTAAAAAGTATTTATTTGAAAATATTGGGTTCCTTCACATATTTGCACAAATTTTACTCTAACTTTTGCTGAAAAAGCATATGCATTTTGATTTGAAAAAATTAACTCTTCCAACCACAAGGGAAATACGAGCCCCAAAGTCTGAGATGTACCTCTTGACAAAAATCTAGTAATAATCTAGATGCAAGGCCAGGGTAGGTGCATCCTCTTGGGAGATCCCTGCACCAACCAGCCCTGAGCAGGTCTTTGAGAAACCTGCCTGGTACTGGACTGATTTGAATTGCAACAGTTGGCAAAATGTTACAGGCTGGATTTAAAGTTTTTTTTATTGTTTCATGGAGAGAAGGAGGAAGTGGCAGGGGTAGGCGTGGGGTGACAGCTGGGGGCAGCAGCAAGTGACCTGCCTGTCTTGTCTCGGAGTGAAATGTTCACTGACAGCGCTGGAGAAAAGCTCTGCTCCTGCTTCCTCTCCTGGCTCCCAGGGGATGCAGCCCTGCAGAAGCCTCGTCCTTCCGCCCCAAGACTCTCTGCCCGGAGTTAGTTCGATATTAGGAAAGATCTCTGAAGAGGAGCTATTTGAATGGAGAACGGAATTAGGAAAGATGTTTGGGAGCTTGCAGGAGTTGGGAGATGACAAATGGGGCTGGCAGAGGGACCAGACAGGCTCTCGCTCAGACTGGCCAGGCAGCCCGTGACCATGTGACAGTCGCCCGCTGCGCGGTGGTGCTCACGCTTCGCTGCACCCTGGAATCACCTACTGCCCCGGCTGCACTTGGGGTAGTGGTTAAATCAGAATCCCGCGGGGTGGGGCCCGGACGCCAGTCGTTCTCTTGTTCCTTAACTCTACATGAGTCCTATGGGGGAAAGAAACACTTCTCAGACTTTCACAGCCCGAAGAGCAGCGAGAGGATCCCATCACCACGCAGGGGAGAGGAGGACTGGGTGGGGCGGACTCAGGAGACTCAGGGGTGCGGCGGCGCGGGTCCAAGCTGCGTCTGGCAGAGCCACCCCGGGCCTGCTCTGGATGTTTCTCTGCGTGCGTCCAGCTTGCGCGGAGGGCGTGGAAATCGGGCTACGCCAGTGGTTCGCCAAGGAAGGCCTTCACAAGGTACCCAAGCCTCGCCCTGGGCCCCTGGCCGCTTGGTTCACTACTCTACTTCTGTGCAGGGGTCCGGGGAGCCGCAGGGGTCACCTCCCCAACACCCCCTAGACAGCAGAGAGGCTGGATGTGGTGGTGCCTAACTGTAATCCCAGCACTTGGGAAGCTGAGGCAGGAGAACTGCTCTAAGCTTGAGGCCAGCATGAGCTACATAACAAGATCTCGTCTTAAAAAAATACAATAATGGGGAGGAGACATAGGAGACACAGAATCCTTGGACACAAAAGACCTTTATGAATGGAGCCCTGTGCTGCACGTGGTACACACTCCACACATCCACACGAAAAGTATTTTATGCCCTTTTCTGTACACAGGCTTTAATTTCTATCTACAAAAATAAAAAATGGAGATCAAGCCACGCCCACTTAGCAACAGTGCCTGATATTCTGTTGTCTCCTTAGAATCCTCTGAATGGTTAATTTGTGCAAAAACCAACCAAGGTCCTCCGCGGCTCCAGTACAGTTTGTCCAAGACACCCAGGGAAGCAGGAACTAAAAGACGGTGCTTTTCACAAAATAAATTAGGGGCAAGATTCTTCACACAGACCTCAAGACTGAATCCCACTACTCAGCCACGGTGCTCTGAAACCAAGCCGGAAAAACCTTGGAGTTTTTCAAGTACACAGGTTCGGAGGCAAGAGCAGAGTTACAGGGAATGCGAGACCAGAAGACTGCGACAAAGGACGCGCTCACTGGTGGCGGAGACAGAGACGTTCCACGAGGTAGTTTCCCCGCTCCCATAAGTCTCTATGTCTGAGAAAGTTACTATACCTGATGACTTAAAAGCAACGAAACACACTCTACGTTTCAAGATGGTGCTTTGGACAAAAACATTTTACATGATAATTATTTAACACACACGACCTGCCCCTGGGCAGCTCTTTACATGGCATCGTCCCGGGTTCTAGGCTATGAAAGACGAGGTTATCTGTCCAGTGCTGCTTCTGCCAGCCCAGTGCACAAAGCAGCCGCCTCCGGGGACACAGCGCAGAGGGCCGGCGCCACAGCAGCGGTGCTGGCCCCAGGCTTCCAGTAACAGCGAAGGAGGAGGCGCGTCCCGCCCGCCGCTCCAGGCTCTCTCCACCTGGCCCGGCTCCGGCGGGAAGGGAGCATTCGAACCCCTTCCCGGCAACCTCGAGAGCTGTCATCCGAGGCGCGAGCGGCGCCATCCCTGCCCGAGGAGCGCGGGCCGCGCCCTTCCGAAGGAGCAGAGTCGCGCGGGGACCGAGAAGGTTCCCCTTCCCGGCGGGGCCGAGCTGCGGGCGCCGGGTGCAGCGCTCGGCCCCTCCGGCCCCGGCCCCGGCCCCGACCTGCCGGCCCCCTCGCCGCCGCCGCTTACCTGAGCCGGAGATGTGGACGCGCAGCGGGCGGCCCCGGCTCGAGCACGCCGAGAGGTCGCTCTGCGAGCGGCCGCGGGGACTCGGGTCCGCCGGCTGCCAGCGGAGGGCGGGCGCCGCCGCCTCGCCCGGGGGCCCCGCGGGAAGCCTGCCTGCCTCGGCCATCGGCACGGCCGGAGCGCGGGGCGCGCGGAGTCGGGCGGCGGCGGGAGCGCGCGGGGCTGGCCGCGCGGCGCCGAGGGCGGGAGGAGGAAGAGGACCGAAGTTTGCACAGGAAGGAGCCGCCTACGGACGGCGGCGCCCGCGGCGAGGCCGGCAGGCAGGGCGGGCGCCCCGGGACCTGCGGGCAGCCCCTGCGGCTCGACCGGCCCGGACGGCGCGGTCACAGCCACAGCGCGGCCCCACCCCGGGCTCTGCCCCCGGGCCGGACTCGCAGGACCGGGCGGGTCCTCGCTGCACGTGTGCGCGGCGGGGCCTCGGGGAGCCCGGAGGCGGCGGGGGCGGCGGTTACCTGCGGGGCTTCGCGGCTGGACGGCGGAGGTCTGGCCAACTCGGGCGGCGACTCCAGGTCCTCCGGTTGTGCATGCCTAGGAGCGAAAGCTGGAGGTCGGGATCCGGAGTCATTTCTGGAAGTGTCCGCGGAGGACACTGTCCCGGGCTCCCCACCCCCGGGCGGGGGCGGGAAGAGAAAGCGGCGCAGGGAGGGAGGGAGAAGGCCGCAGCAACCACCACTCGGCACGACCGCTCGGTCCCCAGGTGCCTACCGGCCACTTGGCACGGAGGGCAGCGTTTAAGAAGAGCACAAACGGGGCAAAGAAGGCAGTCTACGAACAAACCGGCAGCGCGAGCTCCAGGAGCCCGGAGGTGCCCCTCAAGGCCTTGCAGCGACCAGATCCTCATAGTAAGAGCTCCCACAGAGGAAGAAAGGGCTCCCCGAGGTCTCCCGGCCTCTCCAGGGGACGGTAGGTCCTCCCAGCTTTGCTTGGAGAGTTCTCCAAGTGCAGGTCCGTTTCCACAGAGTCAGCCAAGGCTGCCTTGTCTTCCTCTAAATATTTCCTGCTAAGACTCCACGCCAAATGTTCCTTTGCTTTCTTGATATGTTGTGTAGTTTGGGATGTGAGAGAGATACCTTGCCTTGAGAGACTGTGTTATTTCAGTCAGTTTTAAGATTAAAAGGACAATGAGGTGGATTTCACACTCTTTTCATTTTTTTCTGAGGCAAAACACTTGACACCTGAAGTTAAAGAAAGAAAAATGTATTTCGACTCACAGTTTGTAGGTTTCAGTCCATGACTGGAGGGCTCTGAGGCAAGGCGGCTTGGCAGAAGAGAAACAGCTCATGGTAGGCAGAAGGCAGTGCAAGCAGTGAGCAGCAGGCGAGAGCAGCAGCCCTCTTTCTGTCCCTTATACCCTATCCCGGCTACCCACCCACTGAACCCCGGGGTGGGGCAACCTCAATCCTAGCATAACCCCAAGAATCAATTCCAGCATCATGTCTTCAATCTCAGCATCACACACCCGGGATCGAGCCACCACTGGAACGCTCCACCTAGGACTGCATTGGGGCTTTGGGGGACATCTAGACATACTATAGCATATACTTACTCTGAAATCAGTAATTTTAGATTGCATCTAATTACCTTCAGATTCCTCCATGAAACTGTAACGCAGGGAACACTGCATTGCCATGCTAGTCCTCACACTGGAAGCCCAGTTGTGTTACCCGATGATGACGACAAGGCCGTCTGTCCCTAATGTACCCACTGTTTTTTAGCACCTTTTCCCTCCCTGACACTTCTCCCCATCCCTGATGCCCACTACATGAGCGCGTGCTTTCTTCCAAATGCCATGTGTCTGCCTTTTCTGGTTAATCCTGTGTATCATCTCTTGGGAAGATAAATGAGTAGTCAAATGCTTCAAAACAGGAGAAGCCTCCTCTGACTCATTGCTAGCTGTCCAGCAATTCATCATTTCAACCAACCCTGAGGAAAAGCCTATCTGAGCGCTTGGACAGGCCCGTGCCGTGCTGGGTGTCGTGGCTATGAGGACTCTCGGCACCCTGCGCTCCTCCGTTTATTTTTCCTTCCCGCTGAATCTGTAAGGGAGCAGCGCGAACTTGCCGTCCTTTCTGCTGCAGTGTGACATCCGTCCCTGTCGCCGCCGTGCCCCCACTGCAGCTGCACTGTTGCGTAGCTGCGTGGGCAGCCGTCACCTTGGAGCAGCTCCTTGCCAAGTGTGCGTGACTCAGTCCGCAGCTTGTGACCTTCGTGGTCCCAGCTCCTCCTCTGGGCCTTTTCTCTGGGTTCTGGGACACCATCTCCGCTGTCTTCGTGCTCAGGGCCTCTTTTTCTCCATCCTCCCTTAGAGCTACTCAGAGTAGCGCAGTGACACATTTTGCCTGGGAAATCTCCCCTTTGTCTTTGAGCTTAAGTCTCCGCCACTGCAGGCTTGTCCCCAGGCTCCTCTCACGAAGCAGGTGACACACCCAGCGCCACTGTCCACTCTGTCCTGCACGAACCGGCCCTGCCACCCTCAGTCCTAAGTACCCTCAGCCTCGTCTCTCCTGCTGGGTCCTGCTGCCTCGTTCCTTGGAGCCTTACCATGTCTCCTCTAACAGAATTTGTTCGGGTCGCCCCGCAGTCATCTTCCTCCATTCTGCTCCTGTTCTTTCTGTGAATGATCCTGTGAGGAGCTCCCAGCCCTTCATTCACTCTTGCTTTCTTTGCAGGAGGGTCCACGGGAGAGGTGCGCCTCACCTGCTGAGACGCTGAGACCCCCAGTACCGACCGGCTCAGTATATCTTTTCATGCCGAGGGGCCCTAGCGCAGAGCAAGGCACTTCCCAGGGTGGCAGGTCAGGCTGCCTCCCACCTGCCCCCACTCTGGCCTGGCTGTTACTGGCTGCGTTTCCTGCTCTGGCCTGAAGGTGGCGGGATCCTCTCCTCAAGGTCCCCCTTTCTTCTCCCTGCAGCCTCACCCCCACCTCCCCTAACTTTGCCCAAGTGACTCTTGCTTACTCAGCAACCCTCAGATACAATGTTTGAGCAGTCACAGCATTTGGGACGCTGAAGCAAGAGGATCACAAGTTTGAGCCCAGCCTTGGCAACTTTGTGACTTAGAAAAATTCTATCTCAAAATGTTTTTTAAAAAGATTTTTTAAAGTATGAGGTACTTTTTAAAGCAGTTCAGCAAGAAGGCACTGGGTTTAATCCTCAATACAGAATAAAAGGGCTTCTTGACTCCCCTCGAGCTCCAAGCCCAGCTAGGAGCTGCTCATGAAGAGTCCCATCTGACCCTGTAAGTCTGTCTTTGCCCTTTTGCACAGGGGTGTAAACAATGTCACCTTTGCTCCTCACGAGGTGACTACCTTTGGGCCTCAAGTAGTGATCCTTGCCTTTGCTTCCCCC
>PVIR01010871.1:0-48623 GCA_004026965.1 Petromus typicus | reverse complement strand
AGAGATGTAGCTCAGTGGTGTTGTATTTGCCTGTCAAGTTCAAGGTGCTGAGTTCAATCCCCCATACCCTTCCCAAAACAAGAAAAGTGAATAGTTCAGTCCATCACTATGTACCTACAGTTTGTTAGTAGTCTCAGTTTTCTGTATATACATGTATTACATTTCTACATTTTAATAACCTGCTTCCACATGAATAAGTGTGACAAATTTGTGCTGCTGTTAGTATGTACAAAGCCCCTGATTTTATTGTTCTATTCTTGAACAAAACGAGTTTAATATGAAGAATTATAGTCTTTGTTATTTTAGGTTTATAATTATAAATTTCATCTTTCTGCCAAAATGGTGGAACATGTGATTGGTAAATCATAAATCCTGTAGTAGAATGGGATATAGAATGTAGAACGGGGGTATATATCAAAGTTTTCATTACATTATATGGCATTAATTTAATAATTTTATATCTGGGGAAATAAAAGTTTCTAATTTTATTTAACTGGAATTACTACCTTGCTGAATTAAACACTGTATCATATTTACATTAAAAATAACAATGCTGATTTTCTGGTTAAAAACAAAGCCTGGGACCAGGGATTTAGCTCGGTGGTTCGATCCCCCGTACCATATACCACAATGCCGGGCTGAATCACAAAGCGAGATCCTATTTCAAAAAAAAAAAACCACGCGCACATACACACACACACAAGAGCTGGGAGTGGTGGCTCACGCCAGTAATTTCTATGGCTCCCAGTGGTGGCTCCCAGTACTTAGGAAGCAGAGGCAGGAGGATCACAGTGAGTTCAGGGCTAGCGTGAACTAGACTCTGTCTCAAAAAAAAAAAAAAAAAAAAGGCCCTGAGATAATGTATATAGGTTGTACTCATTTAACACATCCCAGAGGTCTGGATAGGCGGGCGGAGCTATCCGAGAAGTAACATCCCACCAATTGGGCCGCATTCCCCGGCGAGCTGCCACAGCCTCCTAAGAGATATGCGCCCTACCGATTTACAACCAGGAAGAAGCCATGCCGCTCCAAAGTTGGCTCGCGCCGCAACACTACTTAGCCCAGGCCGTAGAACGCGCGTCATCCTCTTTCCTTCGCACCCGGGCCTGTACACTTACCCTCAGCCTGAAAGAACACACGTCCGACCTCACCGTAGGCGCTGAGCAGGTTGCGTACATGTAAGGGTCGGAAGCGCGGCGGGATATGTCCCAGGTACACGATACCTGGTACCACCCTCTTCTTGCTGCCGCGAGCCGCTTCTACGGGTTCCTCCTGCTCCTCTTCTGCCTCTGATTTCTCGTCTGTCCCTTGCAGTGGCTCCGGTTCGGTCGCTGCCTCAGATTCCCCGGCCGACATGCTGGCCGATAAGTGGAGCACGACAGGCCGTAAACCAGCCGGGACGAGCGACGCGCAATGTGCGGCTCCGGCGCCGAGGGGGCGGGGCCGGGGCCGGGCGTGACGCCAGCGGAAGAGTTGTGCGGTGGGGTAGTTGGGTTTGACTTCGCTCTGCTAGCGGCCGGGTAAGGCCGGAGCAGGCTGGAGTAGCCAGATCACCCGGGAACTTACAGAGCCACTTTTTTGGTGGCTTCTAAAGTTTATTTATATCTGTATTTTAAGTTAGAGTCTAGTAGTTTCAAATATTCTTGAAAGTTTAACTTAGTTTCATTTACTTATTTAGGAGATTTGAATATTTTGAAACGTAGTTTAATTTTGCAAGTTTGATTTCGGAAATGTAATTGGATTTAATTTTTGAAATATAAAGTTGTGACCTTTTAACAGTATACTCTTCTAAATTGGACTCTTTGCATGTCTTAAAAATGTAAGTACGAGAGAGATGTATGAATTCTTCCGGCGTTTGCGATCCGTGAGGGTCGCCAGGTCGCCCTCTGCTGCGCCTTGCTGCCTGCACTGCCCTCAGGCCTACCGTGGTACCGCTTCTCCGTCCACGCCCGTCGCGGAGGCCGCGGGCCATCCGGAAGGCGGCTCGTCCCCGCCGTTTGTCGCCCGCAGACGCGGACGGGAGCTGCGCACAGGCACCCTGCATGCGTCCTGGAGGCCGGGCCGAGCGCGAGCTGGACCGCAGAAGCGCGCCTGGCCCAGCTCCCAGCCCGCTCTGAGCACGCTCTGAGCTCGGGATTACAGGCGAGGTGAGGCGGTGGCACAGGCTGAGGAGGGCTCAGGTCTACACCCCCGGGCGCTGGGCTCCCTAGGGAAGGGCTATCTGGGGTCTAATAAATAGCCAGACCTAGAGTTCTCGCACGCCCTTGTCATTAAGGTTATTAAAGAGAACCCTCTGCCGGTTGTCTGCCTGCTCAGACCTTGCCCCCTCCCAGTTAACACTGCTGCCTTCAAAGCATGGAAGGAGAGAATGAATGAGTGGCCGGAGCAAGGGCCATGTGGTGTGCCTGTTCTGTGGCACCTGATGCCATTTTCTCTACTCTGTGTTTGAAGTTATTAGGAGTCTGCGAAAAGAAAACCGAATCTAATGCAAGGTGCCTGTCAATCCCTACACTCATTAACCCTCAACTGGGTAGAAAGTGAATCTTCCTTCACTATGAATCAGGCAACAGCCTCTGGGTCGCCTCAGAAGCTTTGTTCCTTGTATAGACCTTGACTGAAAAACCAGTGAGTTTCTTAAATCTTAGCCCTAATTCAAATGCTGATGATTTGGTTTGTTTCAAGCTCTTAGAGGTGGGGAATTTAATTCAGTTGCCTCGAGCTGTCAGAGTCCAGGAATCTTTCAAAAGTTTACTCCTTCGAGCCGGATTCGAACCAGCGACCTAAGGATAACCACTCGTGAACAGCTACAGTCCTCCGCTCTACCAACTGAGCTATCGAAGGTTATTAGCAGTTGTGTTTTCAGGGCGCATTAAATAATTACTTTGAAGCATTGTGAAGAAAGGCAAGCAAGAGAAAATGTACTTGAGTATTTATTACAGTATCAAACTGATCGAAGTAGTGATTATACATGCATATAAAAATTCATTCTCTTAAACATTTAAGTTTTGTATCATTTATTATATGTTTCACGTAAGTCTTCAAATCTAGCACCAGTATTGTGTATCCTCCTTTGGTGTAACACCAGTGGATCCATCGCTCTTTTGTGCTATTGTCCTGCTGTTCAGTCTACTTCCCACCTTCTCTCCATGGAAGGTGAATGATAATACTATTAGAGAATAGAGGAAAGCAGGGCACTGTTTGCTTGGTTAAAATGTCTGTTTAGCCGCTATGAGTTAAAAATGTAAAGGAACGTGCTTTACTGCTGTGAGTTAAAGGAATGTGAGCATGTTTCCCTTCTGTATCTCCCTACCCCTTTGAAGCTGATAGCTGTCAATTTGTGATAACTGCTTGCTTTTGTAAATAATATCACAACCTTGAGCCATTTAGCAAAAATTTACCCCCTTTGTGACCTTGTGACTTGTGACTTGTGACTGTTTACAGGATCAAACCAGGCCACCTGAGAAGTTTGCAACTATAAACTGGGGACTGTAACTGGAATTGGGGGTTGAATGTTGAGCACGACTTTTCTGTGCGGTTCAACCTGCTTATAATTAAAATTCCTTTTTCTTGTTTTACCCAGATTGTGTGTCTCTCCGTGTTCTTTCTCGGATTCCTGCAACAATGCTACAGTCATGAAAAATACAGGACAGCTGCATTGTAGACAACTGGACTCGCTGTCCTTAAGCAGCATTACCACCTAGCTAGTGTGGAAAACGTTGCAATTCTTTCTAAAGTACAGTGAAAAGTAGAGCTTGGCACAAATGTACTAGACGCAAAGCGGAGGTGTTTTGTACCTGCGTACTAGGGTATTGAATGGCTTACATTATGTTGGGCAACTATAGTGAGACAAATATGTGAAACACACCTGCACCTCAAATCTTAAAAAGGCAAGCGTTTCATTATGGGTGAGGAGTTATGCTTTGCTACCAGGTGTTTGTTGCACTCAGTTTTTCGGCACCTACAACAAATGAATCTTAATGAGGAAACCTAGTTTCACCTGGTGAGACTTTTTCTGGAAGTCATAAAATTTTTAATGTATGAATTATTAAGTTTATGGGAAAATTTCTACTGAATTCTCTAAAAAGATCATCCCTTATTAAAATTAAGAGGCTCATTAACTACAATCTTGGAAAAATTAAAATTTTCTTTGAAAGATCCTGTCCAATGAATCCCAGGAGAAATCTCTGCAGCCAAGCCAATGACTCAGTCACTCAACTCCTTCCCATGAAAAACTAAGAATGTGTGCAGTTTCTTTCCAATAATGTGTCTGTCCTGATCTGGTGTCGCTGTGCAAATGAGCAGTCCCATTTGCCCCATGTGCTGCTGAATTTTGGACACCACATTGGAAGCAGCTGTGCTCTTTGCCCCATTGACCCACAGATATCAGTTCACACATTCTCTCAAAGAAAGGCTCTGCCAATTTTCAGAAGACCAGAATAAGGCCTGAAAAAACGAAACAAAAAGCAGGCCTAGCACAGGAAGATCAGCCGCTCCTCCTCCAGATGCTGCGGGCCTGCGTCAAAGATGTCTCCTCTAAGCTTGGGACTTCTTTTCCACTTTGAAAGAATAAATGAGTGGATGATAAGGGTCTCTGTGTGGTTTGGGGACCCGGCAAAGTACCTAGAACAGTGCCTCTTCTTAGGGGCATGTATTTATGGAATGAAAAAGCCATGTTCTTAAACTCAGGATGGCACCCTACTGGAAGCATACACGCGCACTCACTGTTATGAGGCCCTGGACCATCTACACCACCCTTCCCACCCACCTAGATTAGGGAACAGGAATAACTAATTTGGAAATCTCCATCCTGAGAAATTTTAAAGGGAAAAGTCCTGAAAACATTCCTGTCTATGTCTTTATTCAAATGCTCTTTACTATATTTTCCCATTTAAATCAAGGTAATAATAAAGCTTGTCGCTGTGGTTCAGAACACCAGTCTATGGAGCAATGCAGGGCGGCAGGTGGGCGCACGCGTGTGTCTTCCCCTAAAGCCAAGCGAACTTTCGAACTTTCGTTGTCCTCTTGACAATGTTTTATAATTCTATCATCTTTATCTGTGCATGTCACACCACACACAAAGCGCCCTCCTCTTGAAGAACAAGCAGTAGGTCACCATGGCTGCTCCGAAAAGTCCAACTCCGACTATGCAGCAGCGAGGAGCGGGCGTAGTGGCCGCGCCTGGCTCCAGATCCCAGGGTCTGCGTGGACGTGGCCCGCGGTGCACCCGACTCCCTCGAGTCTCCGAGGCGACGCGATCCTCGCTCCCCGCCGGGCCTCTCGGCTCAGGGCTCCCCTGGCGTCCCAGCCGCTGGAACAGACCTCGCCCTGCCTTCAGGACCAGGCTGAGCCCCGGGCCCTCGCCACCCCAAATTCCTCACCCAGGCCCACGTTGTTATCAGAGCCCATTGGCTGTGCACCGCGTGAAAGCGCGAAGCTGAGCGGAAGTGCAGGAGCGAGCTTGTGTCCCGGGGTCAGCGGGCGGGGACACGCTCCGCAGATCGGTGTGCTGCGCCCGGAAACCTCTGTGCTTCTCCCCAACCTCGAGCGAGACGGCGTCTCACTGTCCTCTCCTCCTGGGGACACGAGTGGACATTTCGTCCTTCAGTTTATACTGACCTCTTCCAAACCCAACAACAGTAGGCGAAGTGAAGCGACTTCTTGGATTAGGGCAAAGGTCCGGGCGAGTGCGGTATTTGGGGTACGTGGTGCATGAGGGATTGTAGATGGTTAGTGGCTTTATCCAGGGGATGGATACGTACCAAAAAGTTTTGCTTTGGGTCATATTTGAAAGGTACTCCCGAAAAACTTTTTACAAGAGTACCAGTGTAGCAGAGGGCTCCAAAACGGCCTCTTAGTCTAACCTCCACCAAACCACAGCGCGACCCTCGGAAACGGGGTGCGCTCTGCACCGCAGCCGCGCGCGCGCCAGTTCTTGCGTGAGCACGCCGGCTGCTTTGCCAGTCGAGGTTAGCTCGGGTCGGACAGGAGAAGAGGTGGCGATCAGCAGCTGGGGGAAGCAAGAGTGGAGTGGACAAGCGGGATTCCGCAGGGACTCGGGGAAGGGAGAGACCAGGGTGCTTTGAGGTGCGAATTTCACACATGAAAATAAGAGGGAAAAAGACTCGTACTGTGTTGTTTTCCAGGCATTCAGTTGACCTTCCCAGAGAGAATATCCGACATTGTATGAAAAAACAAAAACAAACAAAAAACAGCACCCTTAATTAAAAGTTACTGTCCTTCGAGCCGGATTCGAACCAGCGACCTAAGGATGTCCGACATGAATCACCTACAGTCCTCCGCTCTACCAACTGAGCTATCGAAGGAGGTACAGAACAAGGTTTTTTTTTCAGGATCCCTAAAGTTAGATATGTCCTGAAGGACATACACTTTGCTTTAAAGTGTATACATTTAAAAAATAATCTTCTTAGACACTAAAAGTATTATACATAATGATCTCGCTAGCTGGCTTCATAGGATTATAAATATGAAAAATTTATTGGTTTAAAAGACTTCAAGAAATCTATGTATATCTCAAAACAAAACTCGAGTAAAATCCTTTGTCTTCCTCTAATGTAACTAGGAGAATGCTCCTCGATTTCTTCCACTGTCCAGTCTGATGACCTCTTTTCTCTTCTGGAAGGGTCTAGGTTTGCTCAATATGAGATATATGGACAGAGCCATGTCCAGTGTACTTGGATACCATTGCAATGGTCCTTTGGAAAACCAAGTGGAACATCACGTAGGTTAACAATTGGTGAAACTTCAGTGTTGATTTTTAAGATACGATATTTGTCTACCTCTGTGGAAACCTAACCCAATGTTATTGGAAACCACAACTCCCACTTCGTGGCTGAAAGCCCCCACAAAAAACACTTCCTATTTACAACCCAGTTCAGTAACTGAGCTATGGGATTGGGCGTCTGAACTAATAAAATCCTGAAAAATAATTTTGTAAAGGGTAGACTAAAAAGGTTTAATTCTGTCTGGGGACAAGTGAGGAGAAGGAACCCAGACGGTGGTAAGAAGCAGCTCAAAGCTAACAAATCAAGTCTTGGGATGAATAGCAAGTTTCCATACACACTTAAAACTTCTGAGTTTTGAACTCTTTCAGCTAAGAGGAGAGGGCTTCTTCTCATAGAACTACCTGCTGCTTGCCAGACCCGACCATAATGAGCAAGCAAGAGAAGCTCCAGGATTAAAGGCTGTCTAGAGGTCTCGAGATGTGTTGCCTGCTCCTCAAATAGACGTTTTGCCATCTTATTTTCAGGTCTGATCAGTTTACCCCAATCTCATTGAAACTAGGAAATAACACACCGAACAGAGGGAACCCCTTCTTGTTGGATTTGAGGAAAAGAAGCCGCTGGAGGTGCAGGTCTGAGTAAGGCCTTCAGGAGAAGCCCTGGCAAGGCCTGGCGGTCCCCCGTTCACAGCAGGCCTCCGAGATTAGCGTCTAGTGCTGTATGGACTTGGTGCTCAGTGGGCTTAGAAGAAAAAGAGGCAACTATTGCTTTGATCTTTTTAGAAGGGCTTGGGTTCTGACTTTACAGTCATAAATATGTATTTTTTCCTTGTGAATATTTAGAGAAGTAACTTGAACAACCCTGGCAATTGGGACTACAGAAGCCAGAATAAAGGGAGAAATTAAATGGAACAACAGCCAATTCATGGCCACAAAGCCCCCGGCAGTGTCAAAACTTGACAAGTGGATCGTAAGGGACATAGATCCGTTGTGACTCATCACTATCTAATTATGCAGCTGAGCCGATCCCAAACAGGATGCCTGGGAGTATTGTACAAGCCAAATCCAAACCTTCATTGCATGAGAACTTGACTGACTACTCAAGGACTTGTTTCCTTCCAGTACTGGTTTGTGCAGATCAGATCGCGGCATCGCAGTCTTGTCCAACCTCGAGGCAGGTGTTCCTTGGACTCTATGGCCTTTACAGGTCTCGACGCGAAGCGCCTAGGAGGCGGACTGGTTTCTTCTCTCCGTCAGCTCTGCTTCCTGTGGGTTAGGGAAGGGTTAAACTAAGAGACAGCGAGGTCTGAATTGTTTCCAGATTTCAGAAAGAGAGAAGACTGCAAATCTAGCTTGCCAGATGGGGAATTAGCTCAAATGGTAGAGCGCTCGCTTAGCATGCGAGAGGTAGCGGGATCGATGCCCGCATTCTCCAGTTTTTCATCCCGTCTTCCCGTTTATTATGTTGCTCAAATGTGCACAGCCAACACTTGCCCACTTTGTGTCACTGACGCTCCGCATTTCTTTCAACAACCAGGCCCTCACTCGGGGTGCTCTCATCGTCTGTGAACCACAGATGGCAATGTGTTTTCCTCCTTTTCGGACAAACCCACCGGGCTGAGGTTTGTGGATATCCTTCACTCTTCCAGGCCTTGACCTTGTCTTTGCGTCGTTTTTTCTTTTGTCCCCACTATTTCTTTCAAATAAGCAAGTTGGAATTTGCATTTACTTTGTCTTTGATGTAGCACGTCTGTCACCTCAGACTCTCCAATAAGACGCTGAGTTCACATTTTTAAGAGAGGGATTAATTTAATGAATCAGCCCATATTTAGCAGACGTGTTCTACTGTTGAGATCTCTACTTTTTGGCTCCTCGAACGCATAAGTAATCCTGTGTACTTTCGCTGTGTCCTTCCCTCGCCCCCGTTATCCTTTGTCTTCTAGCACTGTTTTCTGAACCTCATAGTCCATTTCAAATCACCAGGGAGTTTTTAAATTGCCACTGATTGGGTCTCAACTCCAAAGTGACCGCAAGCATAGATATGCTGTAAACATCACCACCATGCCTCCCACCCCAGGTGATTCTGATTTGCACCTAGTTTTCTTCGACCTGGGTCTGAAACAACTTAACACTCAAGCTACCGACGCTATGAATTTCCTCTCTGCTCGAGCGTCGTGTGCCTCTTGGTGGCAAAGCGTACCCGAGCTCCAGCTGCTCCGCGCTCTGACCACCAGGTGGCACGCGTGTCCCATCGAAGCCCTCCGGCCACGCAACCCTCCAGCAAGCTCCGCGGCGCGGAAGCTGTTGTGTGGGCAAGTTGGCCTCTCTGTACCCCCGGAGAGGAGACTCCGACAACCGGTATCAGAGGCCAGAGAGTTCTCCAGGAGTTAGATTATGTCAACAATGGAGTCGAAGTGTGGTCGTCAGTATTTAAAATAGCTGAAGGACGTTTCTAAAACTTAGAAAGATTGGCTATACTCCGAGAATCGTTTTCAGTTGATTCCTGAAGATATGAATAACTGGAACATGCTTTTCTGTGATGAAGGATAAGACATGTCGCAAAAGAGACGAATTCCTTCGAGCCGGATTCGAACCAGCGACCTAAGGATGCCTGAGATAAAGCCACTACAGTCCTCCGCTCTACCAACTGAGCTATCGAAGGACTTCCAATCACCCAGGGGCCGGCTGAAGGAGCCATCTCTGCGCAGCAGGGAGCGCGACGCCCGCGGCCTTACAGTTAGTCGCCTGAACGCTGCGGTAACCTCTCATTGCCTCGGAACCTAACAAACTCACGACTTTGCACGGGAAAACGAACACTCATAAATGCTCTAATCTGCAATGTCAGCGAGGTAATTAATAGGAAGAAGAGGAGAAAAAGGGAAAAGCAAATGAAAACACCATTTTGAAATGTACTTGAAGTGACATAAGTCCTTTTAAACAAACCAGATCATCACGATAATTCTTAAGCAAACGCCTGTCGAAGTGGAGCTAAAACAATACATTTTTAAGTTACTGATCTTAATACAAGGGAAAAAGCAGTGTCACTCAAATACGTGTTAACTTCGCGTAAGATTTTCTCTAGTTTTCCTGACAATCTGAAGCTCAGAATTGGGCTCACTCTCCTTTGCTATGAAGAAGTTCCCCAGGGGCAGTTGACATCAGAATCTTGTCTCATACTTCTTCAAATTCCATTAGAGATCATGAAGTTTTTACTTACTCGAGCTGCACCTGTCAGGAAAGTGACACCCCACCCCATGAGAACATAAAGTCTGAGACCAGCTACCATCTTTCTTGGCACAGAGTCATTTGTTTCCTGACAATAATTAAATCACATTAGTAATGGTTCATTAAATTTGACTGTAACCTCCACAAGTCTTTATGAAGTAAACAGAACATTCCACCCTCTCTCCAACTCCAACCGATTGAATAAGAATTAACATTTTATAGATCTATCTAGTATTATCCATTTTGTCAATCTACATTTTTCAAAAGGTTAAGTGTGTGATTCTTGTCCAAGTGTAAAATAAGCTCTTGTCAAAAGATTTAATTCATTAATGAGAAATTACTGAAAACTTCTGCAGTAGGCTCCAGTGTACAAAGCAGGTCAGAGGAAAAAATACACTAAAAGAACTAAGAGAGAAAGCAGGGATCCAGGACAACCCATGCCAGTTCAAAACACAAAAGGCTCTGGCCAATTCCAGCCACTCATTTTTCTTAGTAATCAGTTGGGTAAAAGTGAGCAACATGCAGGGGCAGGAGTGTGTGAAAACATGTGTAGTTGTGCAGTTTCTGTGGAAATCAATGTGAGCAAGCCTCATAAAAGACAAGACAAAGCATTCTCAACTTAGGAACAGAGTAGACAAAATATATGGTTGTAATTAGAACATTGTTCTTCTAATAGAAAAATTTTAATTAGGGGAATGATATTTGGGTGTGAGTTTCTCTGACTTCCCCACATAGGCTTTGGCCGGGCTAACTTCTTTTTTTTTTTTTTTTTTTTTTTTTTTTTTTTTTTTTTTTTTTTTTTTTAGGTTTTTTGAGACAGGGTCTCGCTTTGTGGTTCAGGCTGGCCCTGAGCTAAGCCTCCAACTCACATCACAATCCTCCTGCCTCTGCCTCCCGAGTGCTGGGATTACAGGCGTGAGCCACCACGCCCGGCACTGTGGTATGTGGTACTGGTTGCTGCCGGGTGTGGGTCTCCACACCCAGCATTGCTATGTGGCCATCGGGGAATCGAACCCGGGCCCTTGCAAGACAAGCGCTGGAACCACTGAGCTAACTCCCCGGCCCCGGGCTAACTTCTTACAAGCCAGTTGTGGGGTTAACTCTTTACACCCTGTTCTGGGCATGATCAACATTACATTCTCCCAAAAGAGACTGACACTGTTTCTTCCACTCAAGTCTCAGTGTTACAGAAGCAGAAAGCAAAGGACTCTATCCTTTACCAGATTCCTCTGTGACAGACTTCAATGAATTTAATCTTGAGACTGAAATATTAATGGGCTTCGTTAATTTTTCTTTACTACATCACAATTTACGCCCAAGAGATTACCCCCTCCAATCTAGTTATGTGCACAAAAGAGCTCTGGAACAACTTCCGAAGCTGGCTGGGGTCATCTGTTCCACGTGTTCCTGCCCTTCTGGAGTACACAAGTCAATGCACCTGTGAACTTCCGGCTCTGGCAACTGCTCTGGAGTTGAATGTTTTTTCTCTACTCTGCCTGTGGCCCAGCTTCTGGAAGGCCTCCAGGTCAGCCACAGAAACAAGACTAAGGTGCTGAATTCCTGTCTCCTCTTTCGACCTCTTACCTGCCAAGGCTTCCTAAAAACAACGGCCCACACAAAAGGCTATTGCTCACCTTCCCTAAGCAGACTAAAATAGAACAAACAGGCACTGGGTAATGATTGTATCTCGCTGCGTCCTTCCTTCAGAGACTAGCCTCCTACCTTTAGAATTATTTCTATACTCATATGCTCCTGCAGGCAGCACCATATATTACTGACTTCCTGGATTTTCTTCCTTCTCTTGCTCAGTCCTGTACCAGTTAGGTTTCACTAATCATCAAAGTGTCTACTAAAGGCTTTTAGATGATCTGTTCTAAAGAAAGTCATCATTAAGATTCTTTTAAGTCAATGCAGTACTATTTGCTGAATATGCTTTATGTATAAAAGATTGCGTTAACTGTTATAAAGAAATACTGGTAAATCTTTCAACAAATATTCAAGCGCCTACCATATGTCAGACCTATTTTCCCTGAATTCCAAGATGTCACAATATGTTTTGTTTGGCTGGCTATTTTGTCCTCCTTTTAAGAATCGGCTTTTGCTTTCCTAAAAATCCAGAGTCTTCGCCGTTTGTATAGCTGTTTTGAGAGTAAGGAAGAATTTAAGAATGAATGAGCTCAAAAGGCTGGAACCCTGGTCCAGTATGATTATGTCCTTTTTCCTCTTCTCTTCCATCCAACACCTGCACAGTAAGAAGATTCCACAGTCAGGAAGAAAGCCCTCCCAAACGCCAAAACAGAAAACACTCTACCCTTAGATCTCCCAAGCTTATGAACTGAGGAAATGGATTTTTTTTTTTTTTTTTTTTTAGATAGAGTCTTGCTTTGAAGTTGAGGCAGGCCCTGAGCTCAGCCTGGAACTCACAACAATCCTCCTGCTTCTGCTTTCCAAGTGTTAGGATTACAGGCCTGAGCCACCATGCCGGGCAGGAAATGGATTTCTGTTGTTTCAGCCTTCCAGTCTGTAGTTGGGGAGCCAGAGCAGACCACTAGGGCAGCCCCCATGCCTTTCAACTTCTCTGGTAAAAACAAAAACTGCAGTTTAAGGTAAGTGTTATAAGAAGAGTCAGCATAGCTGGTGCTCTGAACCATCTAGGGCCAGTTTGGGCTTAGGAGATGTTGTCATGAGTCGTAGATTCAGCAGAAAATTCAGTTTCAATCCACTTAACAATACAGCCAAAGGACTTTTAGAAACAGAAAAAAAAAAAAGTAGTCCATTCAACTAGCATGCATGATGCCTTTCATTTAATCCTCAGTGCATGGGCACACACACACACACACACACACAGGGCCCAGAAACTCAGTAAATCCACTCACATTAAGACATGTACGGTACTATTTCAGACACCTCTTTGTTGTTCTAACAGTACCAGTAGTAAGCAGAGATTGCTAATGAATAAAGAGAGCTCATGATTTACAGAGGGATGCCAGGCTTACTGATAACCATGAGACGCCTGGAAATCGTCTATCATGACCTTGTAGACTATTCGTACGCGTGTCTTTGTGTTTTAAGTTTCCTTTGAGAAACAGATAATTTTTAAACTACCATGGCGTTGCCATCATCTATTTTTAAAAATTCACTTTATTGGTACATTTTATATATTCATTATGATCACATTCAACATTGAGAGTTTGTACCAGTACATGACACAACTTGATTCTCATTTTTCCCCATTCACCCACCCTCCTTACAATCTCCCACCTACTATATACATAAGCTTTGTTTCTTTTTTTTACCATCAAATTTTTTCTTTCCCTTCTTTGCTGACCCCTACCTCCTCCTTTTGCCATCATCTATTTTTCCACCTTTATTTCCCAGTGCCAGATAGTTAATATAAAGCTGAAGACTTCATTTTTGTTAAATTGGTCCACTGGCCTTGTAGTATATGTTAGCTTTCTTGGAGACTGAGTAGTATCCCCACATGTTGTGTCTGTGTTTTCATTTAAACATCCAGCACAGAAAAGGCGCTTAATAAAAATGTGCTGATCAATTGATTTGAAAGATACCTTGTCTCCTCTAGAGCCTTTCTAATAAGAGTCTAACCTAGTCGTGTGTGGTTGGCGCTACAGTCCCTTAACACCAGGGCCAAAAAGGAGGAGGGGTTGACAGTGACAGAAGCAAACAGAAAGGTGCATGGGTCAGAAGGCCCCGGACAGTGACTAGGTTTGAGAGCCTGGGCTGCTTGGGCTGTGCCCAGAGACCAGCTGGGAACCCGGCCCAGACTGTAGTAACGCCATTTTGAGATCGCTCGAACAGCCACAGCTCCCGGAGACTCTACTGTCGCTTAGATGGTGGAAAGACCTAGCGATGCCAACGAAAGCTGAGAGGTAAACCGTAGGAATGTATGTAAATAATCACGTGAAATACACACTAATATTTGCGTGTAATATTTTCACTCTTCCGATTTCATCTAATTTTACATGTAACATTAGGTAGAATTAGAATTATCTGCTCCTTAAGGTCACAAAGAACATGAGTCAGTCTTCAATACTCAGGGGAAAGTGTTCAAACACTAGATGCCCGGCTAGCTCAGTCGGTAGAGCATGAGACTCTTAATCTCAGGGTCGTGGGTTCGAGCCCCACGTTGGGCGAGATGTTTTTCTTACCCTATCTTCTAAGTACTTTAAGTAGATTTCACCTTTATGCACAAATCTCCAGTACAGGGTACTCTACCACTGCCAGGCAAGATCCCTGGTTAGAAGTGATCAGTAAGCGGGTGGTCAGGGGATCACTGGTTGGCTCTGTACCGCACTGAGCTATTACCGCCTGCTCGTAACTCTTGCAGACTGGCCTCAGCCCTGCGTGGTCTGTTCAGCGGATCTGTGGTAGAGCCACAGCTTGTAGTATGAATATTGAGAGATTCTTCTGGTAACTACGAAGCACAAATGCCGCAGAGAAATGTTCTGACGCAGAGAGAACTACGCAGCCATGTTAGAGAAGACACAGTCGGAGTTCGGCGGCAGGGCGAAAGCCTGGAGGCTGGGCTTCGACAACGGCAACTCTGCCTTGCGGAGCCAGCGTTCTGCTGGTGGAATCAACCACGCTCTCACTTCGGCCCCCTCGTGAGTCCACCCGGAGCGCACAGCCGACCTCCCCACGGCAGCACCATTTCCAGCCTGCCTTCTTTTACATGGCCCCGGCAGAAAATCTGCGCGTTTCTCCGTTTCCGGTTCATTCCGTCGTCGAAGCAGACACAGGAATTACATCTCTATTATCTCATGATCCCCACATTTTCCTTTTTGATTAGCGCGAATCTCAGAAGTGCATTGAGCACAGCACTGAACAGCTGCGTGCAGAGAGCCTGGCCTGGCCCGGACTGGGGAGCAGCGGGAGGCCGGAGAGGCCAGGGCTGCGGCCAGGACGCAGCCGCGCAGCGGACGCCGAGCAGCCCGGGTGAGAGCTCTGGCGCCCGGGCTCGTAGCCCAGTACTAGCTAGCTCTTTCCGTTTGAACCCCTTTTCTGAGGTAGCACGTGAATGATGGATGTCAGTGCATGAAGACCCATCCCCGCGAGCATGGCCGCGGAGAGGGGACTTCGTAAGACCTAGAAGCATTCGCCTGTCAAGACACACTTTAAAGTGGATTTTTTAAAAGTCAGAATCAAAAATCCTTCTACTTTAATTAGAAGAGATTTCCGGTCAAAGCAAAGGACCCAGCCTGATAAAGTTGATTTGTCTGTACGCGAACATACAGGTCGGAAGTAGCCACTCAAGTTCGTGTGAGAAATTTTTTTGTCTTTGAGAGAAAGCCCAAATTGGGTTTAAGGTTCAAAACTTGGGCTCGTCCGGGATTTGAACCCGGGACCTCTCGCACCCTAAGCGAGAATCATACCCCTAGACCAACGAGCCACACAGTGGGGTTTGCTCCGTGGGAATATTAAATATTTAATGAGCTCTTTCGTAGCTATATTTAATTATACTTGATTTTTTTCGTTTAAAATAAAATCAGGTCAATGTGGTTCTCGGGACTGCCATGGTCATTCCCTCAAATACTCTCTCGAAGGACAGAAATCCTCGCCTCTGGAGAACATTTCGTCGGGCCTTCTAAGAAAAAGAATAGTGCTGTTGGTTTAAAAAACAGAAACCTAGCTTCTTTCTCGTGCCACCGAGACTCTAAATGCGAAGTTTGAAAAGCTGTGTTTCTGATGATGCGGCAACTGGCGCTCAAGTGCCATGCCGAGGGTCTCAGGGTTGTGGGAACTGTGGGGTCGAGACTAGTGGGGACCTTACGGTCCTGTTCCCAAAACCGCGTGGGGCTCGTGGCTCTACCTCGACATTTTCCACGGAAAATAGACGGGTGAGCGCCCAACAGAGATAGTGAGTAAATAAAGGAAATTCGTTGCACTAGCAGTGTGGTCCGAGGGTCCAGATGAAGAGGCGACACCTCCAGAGCTGGGCAGAGCGGAGACCCTGGCCTCAGCTGACCCGGACAGCACCACTGCACAAGAAAGAACGGTCGGCGCATCCTGTAACATAGCTCCGGCTTTTCTAAATTGCAACATCAACATAGGAAGATGTCTCTCGGTGATGCCAGGGTACTCTAGCCAACATCCGGGCGATGGCAAAAGCCTGCTCACAGAGACCTCGCTCCCAGGGACCAAGATTCACTTCACTGTGCAAGACGATGACACCACTTTTCCTTCTACTGAGTTCAGTCTAACCTATAAGAAGACCCAGGGTGGGGGGCGGTTGCTGCTCACCAGGGCACTGGATGAAACACTGAGAATTAGGAGGCTGGACCTGCCTAGGACCAATGAACTTGTGGCAAAGAGAGATCTATGAAGAACAGTTCGTTATGGACAGGAGTCCACCATTTTGTTTCTCTGTCTCAGAAAAAAGACACTCAATTGGAAAGTATAGAAGCACAAAAAGAGCTGGCCCGTACGGGGATCGAACCCGCGACCTTGGCGTTATTAGCACCACGCTCTAACCAACTGAGCTAACCGGCCAATCCGTGTAAAGCCTTTTCCAAACACATATAATAAGGGATTGCCTGTGCAGGTTTCCTCTACTTTTTCCTTCTGCAAAGCCGAATTTGCTCTCATCAAGCTGTATTTCATCCATTTCCTAATATATCACCTCAGTTTTTCTGTTCTATGACTCAAGACAAAAAAACTCATTTTCTTTTTCAGTGTTCTCTCACTAAGATTATTTCTGCCCTAAGGACTAGCCAGATGCCACACAGAGCCACGCATCACTAGCTTCCAAAGAATTTTCCAAGCTTTTCCCTTGCTACCTCTCCTCTGGGCGTGTTTTTCTATGATCCTGTTTCACAGAAATGTATCTCAAAATACCTTGACGCAAATGTGTTTTCCTCACCACCTACACAGCTCTAAACCCAGCGGCCAAATCAATATTATAGAAAATAAATAAAATCAATGACATGAAGCACAGCAAGTCGACGTTTAAAAAACTACAATCCTTGATTTGTGTTGGCTGAGCAAAAAATAAATAAATAAATAAAAAATAAAAGAAAAAGAAAAGAAACTACTGGAGATGCCGGGGATCGAACCCGGGGCCTCATACATGCGAAGCATGCGCTCTACCACTGAGCTACATCCCCAGCCCTTGTGAAGTGCTCCTTGCGGCTGACCCCAGTTCTTTGAAATCAATTTTCCTTTCTTGAAACCAAAATTAACTGTAATTGTACAACCGAAACCTGAAATGGTCAGATGTCCGATTTATAGACTTTCCGAACGGATGGAGTCTTTCATTCTTCAGCCATTGGTCAAAACAACCATAAAAGGAGTGGACTGACCAGGAGATTGGAAAAACTGCTTTAGAAACTTTATTTTCACCTTTTCTTCGAAAGCACCTAAATCTATACACTCCCGAACCAACCAGATTCTCTGTCACTCACTCTTTTCACATTTGAGTGTCAAAAGCGTGTCGCAATAAAGGACATGTGATCTCTTGCACAAGCACCAGCAAGGGCTCGGCTGCGTTTTGAAGTTTTGTTGTTGTTTTAGTTGTTTGTTTTTCGATTTCAAATTGCATAAATTTATTAAAATTACATGTTTAGTCTTCTCTTTAATGAGCGTACATCCAGCTGCCTGCAACATTTCCAGATTTCATCTCATACAGCTCTTGGGGAACACAAGAACGTCAAATCTTCGCTCATCATCAAGTAAACAGTGGAAGGGCTCAAGTTGAGGTGAAATCATCATATGTTTGGCTGATTTTTCAGTGTTAGTATGGCTGGCATGTAGAAGGCTCGTGTTATTTACCTGTGCCAGGAACTGAGGGGAGCATCTTGTTAGCTATTGGCTAAATATAAATCTGCATAGCAGATAGCATTATCAGTCCACTTCTGGATGCAAAATTTTTTTTGTACTAGACAGCCATTATATTTCCATTCTTCACCAATCCCCTAATCTCTAAACCTGTATGTTCATTTCTCTCCCTCAGCTTGGCTTTCTTGAAGTAATCCATTGCTAAGAGATGATTCTCCCTGAGTCTGGCATTTTCTTATATCTTGCCAATCAGGAACCAACTGCTCTTTGTTCTGAATTATTTTTTTCCAAAGATGATTACATAATGAGAGAGAGAGAGAGAGGGAGAGAGAGAGAGAGAGAGTTCCAGAGCAATGGGCAGGCACGTTTACTGCCAGTTACACAAAAGCTGGCATTTTCAAATTTGGAGTCAGCCCCGGTAGCAGGACCTGTAACAGCAGGTGTGGGTGTAGACCCACAGGGAATGCATTGCTCACAGACATTTTAAATATTTAAGGAGCAATACCGGAAATTGTGTGAAAATCTTTCTTTCTCTTAGCCCTTCCTACAGCTCAGACATTCCAATCTCTCATGTGAACTATGGGAAGCATCTTAAACTATTATTTGTTTCATTTTATTTTGTTTAGTAAAATGGACAGGAACTCCTCTTCATTCTAGATAGATCTGGTTTTTAGGCCTGAATACAACAGCATTATTTTATTTTCAGGAAACTTCCACATCCATTCCCACTACTGAACCCCAGAGGTTTTTGTGAAACTTGAATCTTAATCAGGTTTTTCTCCAGGCCTAAAACTTTCAAATCAAACAGGGTAACACTTGAAATCTTTCAAAAGGGAAAACAAGGCTTTGCCTCTGGTGTAAATGCCCCCCTCCCTTTGCTTCTTGTGATTCATACATGTGATTTCAGTTTAATCTGTGGCCTTCAGGGCTCTTTTAAGTTTTCTTCCCATCAAAGTGAAGTTTAGATCTATATCTTTTTTGTTTTGCTTTTGTTTTCTTAAAACAAAGTCTTGCTAATACAGGTCAGGCTGGCCTTGAACTCACTGTGGATCCCAGGATGGCCTAAACAGGCAGCTATCCTCTTGCTTCAGCTTCCCAAGTGCTGGTATTATAAGCATGTACCATCATGTCTGGTTTAAAACTAAATCCTTAGTCCATCTCCTCTTTGACTCTTTTCCTACCATGCTGAATCGTTTAGAAACCACATAGTCAAATCCTGAATCTCACATTTCCCCTTTGCCTGCTCCTTCCTTACGTGGGGGCTTAATTCACTCAAAGCTGGATCCTCCTCTCTGGGGAGCCGGCCTGGTGGCACACACTCAGCCCAGACATGTTTGGTGAAGAAACAAGCCCTTTAAACCTTTTCCTCCTTCTCCAAGCCTTTTCTCCTTACTTTGCTACTCTTGACACCAGATTAATTTTTCTTCCTGAATACAGGCTAAGGTGCATGGACAGCAGTTTCAGCACCTACATCTCACTGAGTAAATTAGTAGGCTCTGATTTTTCTTCGTTTTCCCATCCTCCAGTCCAGCTTGTCACCTGACCCTTGGTTTGTAAACAAGTTATTGAACACAGAAGGAGCACCCTCAGAGGGGACGCTGAGAGCCTTTCTCCCCATCCATCTTGAAGTTATCAGGCCTTAAACAAGGTGCCAGGCCTTGGAAGTTATTTGGTACAGTCCTGGAGCTTGTGATCAACAGGTTCCACTGATTGTCCCAGCCAGCTTTGCCACACCCTGCCTCAATTCCATACTTCATTGTGTTGGGAATTTCAAAATCCTCTCTCCCAGCTATTTTTAAATCTTCAATTAATTGCAGTCAATCAGGTATCTGTGTTGCAGAATATTGAAATCTATACCAATAATTCTTGGAATTTTTAAAAATGAAGAAACTTTGAGTTACAGACCTTGGTCTTATTCTACATTTTACCAATTAATTATGACCTTAGTGGGATCTACTTTTGTTTTCCAGTATTTCAGAAAGATAAATGGGAATAATTATTGAACTTCTACATTTGTGGAAATAAAATTGTGCATGAAATCACTGGGCACACACAATATTTGGCTAACAACAGGCACTTAAAAATTATTTTTTCAAGGTGCAAGAGGAGATGCCTGTAATTTCAACATTCTAGGAGGTTGAGGCAGGAGGATTGCACAAGTTTCAGCTCAGCCTGGGAAATAGCAATTTCCTGGCACCTTACCTCAAAATAAAAGATAAAAGGCTGGGGATGTAGCTCAGTGTGACAGTCCTAGGTTGATTCAATCCTCAATACTGCTGGAAATAACAACAAAAAAATTATCTTCTATTATAGTCAAAAAACTAATGTAAGTTGTTTGGTATGCATCTTAATTGCACATTTCATTCAATAAAGAATTTGTTGAACATCAATGATACCTATGTGAATGTTGTCACTCTCACTAGAAGACTTTTCTTGCCTCTAGCCTGATGAACTCTGATAAGCCTCCTTTTCCCCCCTTAGCCTCTTAGGACACAGATGTCAGGAACAGCCTGCCATTGTGTCCCTGTTAAGGAATCCTGCCATGTCTCCCAGATGCAAGTTCTACTTTTGTTTTTTGCTTCTTCTCTTTTGTTTGGTCGCAGTTCACTCTGCAGAACCAGTTTTTCCTTCATCTTCCAATTTTCAAATAGACTTTGGCACCATTTTTGGCTTGTTTCATTTCATTTTTTTGTATGAGAACAAAGAATACACAGTATATGTTTAATGGAAAAATTGTTTCTAGAGGAACTATTCAAGAACAAAATGTCTGAAGTGAGAGGCCAATTACCCTGATTTTATCATTACACATTACATACTTGCACTAAATGTCACATTGCATTCCTTTAATATGTACAAATACTATGAACCAATTAAAATAAAAATATGTTGAAATATTCCCGAAGTGGGAAAGTTTTCAGTGAAATAGGAGAGTGGCCAGTGAACCCCTTTGCCCACTTGATAGCTGTACTGCACACTTGTATTCCCATCATAAAATCATGTTTGCCTTGTACTTTGTGACTTCTATGAGAATGTGTATTTGCCCTCGGGCAGCAAGAGTGATCCTGCTTTTGATGATCACATTTCTGAATTTTGTCTCAAGCACTGTCCTTGTGTCACTGTATTTCTTTCCTCAAGTATGGTGACCCTGCTACTTATAAAGGCACTGTCACTCCTCTCTCAGAATTCCTTAGTAGCTTCCATCCTGCCTCATCAAATGACCCACAAACGCCCTTGGGTTGCCACAGGAGCACCCAGGCCCATGGGCTGTAAGACTGCACTCACGGTCACCTCCTGTGGCCGGCGCTCAGGTTCCCAGGCCTGGCAGCCCATCTGGTCCACGTGGGCCCAGGTGACCAACACAGCCCTCTCTCTCTCTGTCTAGTCACCTCTGAAAAGCAACCCCTATGATCACATGAGGCTTTGTGGGACATTTAGACATGAGCAATAGCAAGCAACAAGGTGATAATGTAAAACTTCCAGCATTAGTGTAAAGGGAAATATTGGTGGTAGGTAAGTAATTCCAGTGTAAGCATATAAACTACTGGTTTTACTAAAAGGCCTCACAAGGAGTGGCCTGGCCCTCAATTTTGCATTCATTTATTTATTTTTCCCCCTTTAATATTCCAGTGGTGATTAAATTCTAGTATATATGAAGTACCTCTTAAAAATTTCCAGTGGTTTGTTTATGCATTAGGGCGTGGTGTTGCACAGCTATAATCCCAGCATTGGGACGCTGAGGTAGGAGAATCAAGGCCGACCTGAACTACATAGTAAGAATGTGTCTCAGAAACAAACAACAAAAAAAGGATGCTAACTTAGAAAATCATAATACTAATTATTTCCTTATAGTATCTTTAATTCCATAGGAAATGTTGTAAAGATGTTCTCTTGCTTTACTACTGAGGAAACTGTGGCTCAGAGGGTGTCTTGGTCCATTCTGTGTTGCTGTAACAGAATACCAAGAAGCCTGGTCATCTATAAGGAGCAGAAATTTATTTCTGAAAGACCTACAGGCAGAGAAGTCTAACATCAGGGTCCAGCAGATCTGGTGTCAGGTGAGGCTCTGATCTCTGTTCTAAGGTGGCATCTCCAGCACTTCATGCTCCGAGGTGAGAATACTATTCCCCAGAGAGAATGAGCAGAGGGAGTGACTCAGTCCTGCACAGCACCCCTGCTCTCAGCAGCATAAAACTACTCCTGACCTGAACCCCACAACTCGGCACCACCTCTCCACACTGTCCAATGAGGGAGTAAGTTTCCATCTTACAAGTAAGGGGCGGGGTGTGGATCACAGCAGAGAGGCTAAGCTTTCATCCAAGCCTGTCAACGCTCACAATCCACCTCCCATCTCTTCTCTCTTTCTTCCTTGCTTCCCCACCACGTAATCAATGTTTCACTGGACTGTTGTGACAGCTGGTCTTTCCCCTTCCTCCTTTGCAAGCAGCCATACACTCAAATGCACATGCATTTTTTGTCATTTCTCTGCTCAAAATTCTAGGGGCAATCCATTGCTTTCAGAGAAAAACTACAGCTTCCAAGACCCTTCACTTGTCAGCCTCCAGCTCATGTCATTAAATCATTATTCTTACCACCCTCCTGTTCAGTAAATTTTTTTTTTTTTTGAGACACGGTCTCCTTTTTATAGTTCAGGCTGTACCTGAGCTCAGTAGATAGCCCAGGTCACCTTTGAATTAACAGCAATCCTCCTCCCTCTGCCTCTTGAGTGCTGGGATTATAGGTGGGAGCCACAACACCCAACATTGGTGTATGTGGTTACCAGAATGGATTTTTTTTTTTTTTTTAAAGATAGGATTTGCTGTTTTGTTCAGACTGGCTTTGGACTATGTAGCCCAGGCTGGCCTTGAATTTAAGCGTGATCCTTCTGCCTCAGCCTCCCAAGTGCTGGGTAGTTCATCTACTTCTGCCTCAGCATGCACATTTCCACCTCATGTCTTTGCACTTGTTCTTCTCGCTTTCTGAGTAGTTTTCCCTTCAGTTTGCTGCTTTATTTATTTATTTTTAAGATAGGGTCTCACTATGCAGTTCAGGCTGGCCTGAAACTCATGGGGACCCTCTTACTGGATTCTGGCATGAGGCACTATGGCCAGTCTCTTTCACTTCATGAAAGGCTCTCTCTGTTCAGTCTCATCAAAGACCTTCCTTAAACATTCTAAATAGCATCTACCTATGCTTAAGACCCTTGTTGCATACATACATATTCTTTACTTTCCCCCAATCTACAATATAAAACTGAAGAGAGTGGACATTCTTGTTTACCGCTGGGTCCTCACCACTTGGACAGTAATGGAATAAAAGCAGCCAAGGTGCCACAGGAGTCTCAGGCAGGGGGATCATCAGTGTGAGGCTACAAAATGAAGTCAAGGACAGTGGGGCATTGTCTAAAATGTGAGAAAGAAAGACAGACAGACAGACACACACACACACACAGAAGGAGGTAGAGAGAGAAATAAAAGGCATAAGGACTGAGAAAAAATTGTACACATGGGACATATGGTTATTCATGGAAATTCACACAACTATACGGATACAAGAATTAAAGTGTTCAGCAAGGTTGCCAGATATAAACACTGAAATCAACATTAGTCAACGCTAAAAAAAAGTAACAGCAAAAAACATGCTTTATGGGATAACATTAAATAGTATAATTTCTCTAGGAAATAATAACAAAAGACATTTATGGAGAAAGTTATAAACCTACTGAAAGGTGTTTAAAAAGCCTAAATAAATGAAGAGCTACTGTGCTCATGAACTGAAAGACCTGACATTATACAGGTAACATGGCTCACTGAATTCATCCGTAAATTGAACATAACAACATATTTGAACAGCAACATATTTTATTTTAGAACTTGCTGATCTAATAGTAGAGGTTGTCTGGGAAAGAAAATGAGTAAAAAGCCAAGACAGTCCCCAGAAAGACAAATTTGGTGGTGATATTTGAGGCGGGATTGGTCGCTGACACAATCAAATGCAAAGGCATCTTGGTTTTTATTAAGACCATTTTGTAAAGTTGTAGTAATTAGGACTGTATTGTACCACCACAGGTCAGACAATTGATAGAAGACATCAAAGGACCCACAGCTGTAGAAACACTGACTTAGGAAAGAGCCAGGAGGTATCAAGGGGGAAAAGACAAACCTCTCTATAAATGGCACTGGGACTACAATTTACCCAGACAGAAAAAATACTAAATTGAAGTTCTACCTTATACTTTTCACAAAAATCAGTTCAGAACATTAAAGAGTAACTTGAGGCTTTCGGTAAGGAATGATCTCCCCTTCAAGCCAACTTGCATCCAGCGTCAGAAGGTACTTTTCACAAACAGTTCCTTCTGGGAAGACATGGGCCGCAAAGGACACCATTTTACAGCTTCTAAACTCCCCTCCCCCAAAGTCACAGTAAAAGTCAACAAAGCCTCTGCTGCAGCTCTGAACAAGAAAACTACACACAGGAAGTGGCCATGTCACAGGAGGCACATAGGAGCTTTTCAGAGGTCGACTCTGACATGAAGGAAAAACTGCAGGATTATTGGCCTGTGAGTGACATCACCTCGAGGTCACCACCGGGAAGCCCAGGTAGTGAGAGCCAACACGGTGCTCCAAGGGGTGTCAAAGCCACACCGAGGCTCCTGGTTAATGCCGTCACGTCTGTGCGGAGGGCAGCAGGGAGGAGGAGACACAGCGTCTTCCCCGAGCTCTAAGGCTTCTGTGCCAAGGCAGCGCATGTGGGCAAGTGACACAGAATCTTTCTGGAAACCAAGAATAATCTTCAAATCTAGGACAGAAAATTCTAGCTGCCCCCACTTCATTTCAGCTTCTTGGACACAACCTAACAGTGGTATTTCCCTTTCCACAAAAGCCCACAAAGCGTGCTATGTACTAACAACATAAAAAACATCAAACTTCTACATCTTTGTAAAAGTTGATTAAAAATAGTATTATTTCTAGGCGTTGAGTCACTAGAAGGACACAGCTGTGGAAAATGGGCCCTTCACTCGGCTTCCGTGGTCCCTTCGGCCTCCTGTGATGGCACCGCGGAGCCCTCGCGGTTCTTGGCTGGGCCGCGCCTGCCCTTGCCTCCTCCCGCTTTCTGCTTCCTCCCTGGGCGCTGCTTCTCCTCCTTTGCAGGCACCTTCTTAGGCTTTGGCTCCGGCTTAGGAGTAGCAGGCTTCGCAGACAACCGCGCGGATCTCCTTTGTGGCTCATCCTTCACCTTTGCTTTGTCCCCTTTCCCATCTCCTTTTGCCTTTCTCTTCGGCATGGTGGCAGCAGCAGCTGGAGACTCACGAGTGCTGGGATGCTTCTGTCTTCCCCACGATGCACCTGGAAGAATTCTTTAATAGGACACGAAAAGTGTAAACCATTAAGGGAAAGATGGGCAAATTTAACACTAAAAATCAATTTTATGTGGGCATGGTGCTGTATACCTATAATCTCAGCACTCAGGAGGCTGAGGCAGTATTGCCTGAGTGATTTGGGGCCAGCCTGGGCTACAAAGTGAGACTCTGTCTCAAAGAACCACAAACAAACAAAACTACAAACAGAAAACTTGCAAAGGATCCAAATGCCTTTTGATAGGACATTTTGGTAGTATCTATACAAAAGAATACTACTCAGCAACTGAAACAGATTATAGCTATGTGCAATAACATGGATGATTCTCAAATCTGAGCCAAAAAAAAGGCAAGACAATATAAGATATGAAAAAGATGTAGAGTAAAATTTTACTACAGTAAAAGACACACTACCACTAATTCCCCTCAAAATACTCCCTCTTGCTTCAAACACACTTATTCTTCTTGCTATTTTCTGAAGTAGTTCTGGAAATGCTCTTTTGTGAGTACCTTTATTTGTGCTGCTGTGTCTCTCTCAATGGGAAAAGCAAGAAGTTGCATCGGACCAGGTCTCGTGAATAAGGTAGATGAGAAAATACTGTGATGTTTTTATTTGATAGAAATCACTCTACTTGGTTGATGAGGAGTGATTGAAAAATACAGCAAATATATAAATTAAAAAATGATTTCAGTAATAGACATATTGCCATTCATCTGTCTCAAAATACCCAAACTATTTTTCCCCACTTTGAACACATGTATCACATCACTCTTTTAAAATATTTTTTTACTGGGAATTGAACTCAGAACCTAGCGCTTGGGAGGCAGGTGTGGCACCACTGAGCTGGCCCCCATCACTCTTGACAATGTGTCTTTTATAATGGGACTGTAATCAACTCTTCAAGCTGATTGGAGAGGGCATAAATGATCAGCATGGTGATGGCGTGCCCACTCATCCCAGCCAGCAGCCTGTGAACCTTCCTACATTCCTGTACAAAGGAGGGTCTGTGAAACAGATTTGGAGGAGAGGAAAGGAGCATGTGATGGAGTGTTCATTCTCTACAGAAGTATGCCCAGGTGGAAAGTTCACTGGTGGTTAAACATTCTCATTCTTTGGTCCCAAAAAGGCCTGGAAGAAGCCAGGTATGGGAGTGCATACCCGTACTCCCAGCACCTGGGAGGTTGAGGCAGGAGGACAGTGAAACTATTCTGTGTGCTAACAAAGTGGGGGACTATGGAATGGTGGGAAATCTGGAGAACTTTATACACTGAGTTCCCTCTTTTAAACCATGCACTGAGGAAGAAAGGGCTTACAAAGGAACTGTCCGCTCAATTTTTCTACAAATTTAAAATACCTTTTTTTAAAAAGGCTACTATGCAATAAAAAGATATATCTTAAGAGTTTCCAAAAACAAGAAATAATTTGTTGAATAATATGTAGAAGTCACTAAAGATACTCATGCAGCATGTGAAAGAAAGAGAAAATTATTAACTGGCAGATAAATCCTACAAGTAACATTATAGCTTTTAGAAATGCAGAGAACTTGAATTTCAATAGCATTACCAGGATAAGAAATTATCAAAACAGATAATGAAGTTATTTTCCTAGACATGGCAACAAAGTTGGAAGTTTTAGGAGCATAACAAGTCTTTTTTGTTAAAAATAATCTTCCAAGGACAAAATTACATTCATAGAGAACAGAACAAATTAGTAAAATATCTGATTCCCTTCTTTTCATTACACAGAACTGGACTGAAATTCTTGTGAAAGTTCCCAATTTATTTAACTATAATATAATTTTTTTTCCAAATCCAGATCAAACCCAGAGCCTCGCACATGGTAGGTGCTCTACCAAGATACACCCTAATCTCAGTTGTTAATCTTATTTGTTTTTTGAAACAAGGTCTCACTCTGCAGTTCAGGCTCTCTTTGAACCATGTAACCCAGGCTGGCCATGAATTCTTAGCAATCCTCCTGCCTCAGCTCCCCAAGTGCTCCAAATACTAATTTTATAATACAGAATGATATCTTATCTCTCAGCAGCTGCAGAAGAGAAAGAACTTTTATTTGCTCAATTCTTACTATGAAGACTTACATTTTTTTTTTCATTTAAAAAGACCAGGAGGTTTTAATTAACTGGCAGTAACAGCTTTTAAAAAGAGAAAACACTGAATAAAAAAAGGAATAGTATTTTTCTTCTACAACAAAATATATGTATGATAAATGAAGACATGAGAGTATGCTACAATCATCTGTGAGAGTAATTTCAGAGAAATGTGTCAGTAAAGTATTCAATATAGAGATTCTGTCCTCAGAAACAAGGGGTGTTATGTGCTAAATTATGTCACCCCCTCAAATTTGTGTTATAACCCACAATACCTCAGAGTGTGGCTACAATTGAACACAGGGTCTTTAATGAGGTAAGAAAGGTCAAATGAGTCATCTGGGTGAGCCCTTACACACTACAGCTATCTTCCCTCATAAGAAGAAATTGGGACAGGAAGAACCTGGGCGATTTTGTGAGGATGTACGGCTATCTGTGACCCACACAGAGAAGTCTGAGGAGATTAAACCTGTTGGTGCTCTGATCTTGAACTGTTTTTAGACTCTAGAACCAGAAGAAAATAAATTTTTGTCGTCTTAGCCACCTGGTTTTTTTGAGTAATAGTTTTGTGGCATTGTGTTAGGGCTGTATGAGCCAACTGATACTGGAGGGAGTGGGGAAGGGGCCAGCAGTTTGGGACACAGCTTGGGGAAGGTACATTCTGAGGTCGGGCCCAGTTCTCCGAATCTTCTTTCCCTTACTTCTTCTCTTGCACAGCAAGACTGCCTTAAGCACAGACCAAATCCTACCTCTTCCAGCGCTCACTGCTCAACCGTTTCCAGCCACCGCATCAAGACATATTGGAGCTGTGTCCCTTCGTTCCTTGGTGGCTGCTGAAATGGGTGTCTGAGAGGCAGCTCTAACTTGAGTTCTGGCTCAATCTCCCTTCAAAATCAGAAAGCTACCTTCACAGGCCTCTGACTTCTGCAGCTAGACCTTGGGGTTGGAGGGAAGACCAGGGAGGTTAGTGATGTCATGCTTAAGAAATAGTATAGAATAGGGATAAAAGGATACAATAAGGATACAATTTCTTAAGAAATACAGAATAGGGATAAAAGGATACAATAAAATAAAGGGTTCCTATGCAAGATGCACAGCAGGCAGGAAGTCACATGGCGCCAGTCTCTGTTCATCTCTCAAAGTATTCAGACCTAGGATACGCTTCCTTTGGGGTTAAGTGATTAAAAAAATAATGGGAAAGCCAAGGGCAAGAAACAAAGATTAAAAGGAGCAGGGAGTCTAAAAAGGCTGGGGCTATTGCTGGATCTCAGAATGTGTCTGGTTTGAGAACTGAACGCTGGGCTCGCAAACATCTGGTCATCGCATCCCGCAGTTGGTAGGGGCACCATGGCAGGGCAGAGATGAGAAGACCCTTCCTTGTCACTTCTTGGGGTCCTGGAACGTTGCCCTCTTTCGGGGTACCTCGTAATTTGTTTCTATTTCTGGGTGTCACAGAGGCATTTTAAAATAAAAACGTACCGCAGATTGCTATTGAGCACACATAATGCTTACTGTTTCGTTGTAAGCAAGACCGTTACCTATTTGAAGATGGACATTTCAGAGAAAGTATGAAAATGAAGGATTTAACAGGGTTGGGAAAATCAATGACTGTCTAAGCAGCTTGTTAAAAATAAAAAGCGAACAGCTCTCCTTAGAATCCTAAAGACATCACATTCCTATCAGTCATCCGAAGTGACCTAAGTGCTAAAACATCTAAAGAGATCTGAGTGGCGCTGGTCGCCGCAGAAGACAGAACAAGCCTTTGCTGTGCGAGAGCCAGGCCGCCCAGCTGAGCCGGACGTAGGCCATGCGCGAGGGAGCGGTCCGACGTGAGCCCCCGCCGCGGGACTTCTCTCCAGACGCACTGGCCGCAGTGCTGGTTTCTCCCGGCGCAAGGATGCTCTTCCGGACGCGCGAGCCGAGGGCCAGCGTGGGACGGCTTGGCCCGGGCTGTCCCGATGGGGTGCAGAGGGGACAGGGCCGGCCAGGCCTCCGCAGCCACGCCGCTCAGCCCGTTCGCCCTCCTCGCCCGCTCGGCCGCCCGCCCGCCCGGCCGCCCGCCCGGCCCAGCCCGCGGCGCCCACCTGAGTCCGCTGCTCCCCCACAGGCGGCGCCCTGGACGGCTAAGGCCGCTGAGCCGGCGCGGCGGGAACAGGAAGGGGACGAGGATGCGCTTCCGGGGCTGCGGCCGCCCGCGTCGCACCCGGGCCCACCCGGAACAGCTCTCCGAGCACTAGAGCCCAAGCCAGCCAGCAATACAGGAAAAGGAGCGAGCCTCGTCGCAAAAGGGGCAGATTGCCTTTTCATTACGTTTTCAAAAAATTCCGTAAAAGAGGGGGAGGGGGAAAAAAAAAAAAAAAAAAGCTGTTTCCGCCCGGTTTCGAACCGGGGACCTTTCGCGTGTGAGGCGAACGTGATAACCACTACACTACGGAAACCTACGCGTAAAGCGCCCTCCAGGGTGCTAGTTCTCCCGACAAGACGCGCCCTCTGTGGGTCAAGAGATAGCACATTGCCCGAAGTGCGCATGCGTCTTGGCACAGGGTCTTCAACTACCTGAAAGCAAGATCAAACCAAAAATTTGCCTGAGGCCATTCCCTGCGTGATTTTTTTTTTTTCCCCCTATAAGTGGCTGAGAGCAGAAAAAAAGCATTTAATAGTCTTTCCGAATGACCACTATTACTATTATTGCTTACTCTGGACATCCACAGTTGAACGTGTTTCTTCCCCTTGGTTTCATTGTTTACTTCAAACCCAAGGGGCCTTCTGAAACGAGTATAGGCATGTCCTGGTGACTCCGCGAAGTCTCCAGCCGTGCTCTAGTTTGCGCCACCGCGTGGCTACGGAGAATATGGAATTTGATTTATAAATCAGGGATAGTTCCGGCTGCGGTCAGAAATGTAGCGCTCTAGCCAACAAGACTCCAGACAAATTTGACCTCACATCTGTTTTCCAGCTGCACTCAGAATCCGAGAAGTCAAAGGAAGGAAGAAGTAAAACGTACAGAAAAACCCCGAGCCAGCCAGGAGTCGAACCTGGAATCTTCTGATCCGTAGTCAGACGCGTTATCCATTGCGCCACTGGCCCTCCGCACTGGCACTTCTTTTGCTGGGTCCCTTCATAAGGACAGAGCTTTAGTCCCGGCTCTTCGCGGAAGGTCTCCGCCTGGGGCTGGAAACTGTGTGTGCCTGGGCTGGAAACTGTGTGTGTCGTCTTGGCCAAGCCCAGTGCAAGAGTGCGGCGCAGAGGTCATGGCTGAGCCAGTCGGGTGGTCTTTGCTCTTCGGGTCTGTGGTTTCTACCCAGCCAAAAAACGGCGATGTGAGGAAAGCCCGCCCCTTTGCCCCTGCTCCTCTCTCTTTGTATGCGCCTGTCTTGCAGCCAATACAGCTCCTCTCGGCCCTAGAGATGAAACCGTGCAGAAAATACATGCGACCCTCGCCTCAAAATACTGATATTTTGAGACCGATAATGAAGCACTAAATAACTGATAAGGCTCCGAGGAAAAAAAATAATAAAACAGGAAAAGGATTTAAGATATTGAACATCGTCGTAGGGGTGGCATGACCTGACCTTTATCTTGTCTCTCTGTACTTTAAATTTTTCTTTTCCAAATATTTACTAGGCTAGACTGCTTGGGACTGACTCTATGCTGCTCCAACTGCAGAACATCTCTAAATCCGATATCTTTAAAAGAATCATCATCAACCGTGCGCGCGCACACACACACACACGCACACACACACACACACACACACTCTTTCAAAGCAAGTATCTCTGATGTGTGGCTTGAGAGGGAATTTCTGAGAAGGAATTTATCCCCCAATGTCTGATGCGTATTGTAAATGAATCAAGGGCTATTGCCTGATATTGAGGATATACGTGCTGAGAAAGAAAAACACTTGTTTTCGTTTCATATGATTTCAACAGTCCTTACAAAAAAATATACGTGTTTCCGCTCTTTGTGTAGAAGCACTAAGGTAGACCTTGTTAAGAATTTCTCCATATATATGTATATATATATATATGTATACATATATACATACACATACGCGTATATATATTTACATATATATACACACATATATACACATATGTATATCTATACACATATACACATATATACATATGTATATACCTTTAAAACTTGGAACTTTTCTACCAGTGACCTCTAACACAGTTGGGTGATGTTGGACTCCATCTCAGAAAACACTTTTAAATATACAGGAAGAGATCAATATGTAAGATTTCAAGAGAAAACAAATTATATTAAATATGTTAAGATATTTTTAAGTTGTATCACATCCGTGTTTATTTTATTTTGTGTGTATGTGTGCTTCTTTATTAATGCACTAGATGATAATGTCCAGCCTGAGTGGGGAAGGTCTAATAAATATTGTTATTTTAAAAATACTGTAAATTCAAAGCAGTAATAAATATAAAAGACATTTTAAGAAATTTACAACCACTATTTTTTTATGTGAAAATACTTCTGATTTTCAGTAATACCCTTGAAGGCTGAAATATAACTGGTTTGTTGCCTGCATTTGTAACAAAGAAAAAATAAAATTTTAGTAATAAGTTAGTGAAAATAAAAATTTATTTTCCCATCCAATCTCACAGATTTCCATTAAGAAAACAAGAAGAGATTTCTTTTCTATCCAGCAGTCTGGAAACATGGACATTTTACCCGAATATTAAGAAATGAAATAAACTGGGTGGCCTTCTGGTCCTATTTAACCCTATCATGCGTCCAGGACCTGGAAGCCAGAGCCTAGGTCATCTCTGAAGTCGTAGACTCATAAGAAGCCATGAGAGCCATAAGAAGCCATCGCTACATGGCTTTGTCCACACAGACTCTCCTCAGTGTTTGACAATAAAGATATCCTTTTGTCTTGCAGGTTTTGAATGCATTTCTCAGCTGCTTCAAATCTGTCAGCCATATTCACAACAAGGTACAGTTTCGAGACAGAGGCGAAGACATGACAAAAGTGGTGGGACCCGTAATTACAAAATCCCAGGACATGTGCAGAACAGTTCCCAAAGCTTTGCTCGTGGACTTCCTGTGTGAATAGGTTTTCTAGGGTGATGGAGGCCTGACCTAAGCCTAAGGAGCGGGTGATGCAAAAAGGGCCCTTGCACAGATTTTGCCAGTGTGTTCTCTTTCCCATGGTGGCCCTCCGGCTGCTCTTACTTGGCCCAGACTAGCTCTGCAGAGCCTGTTTCTTTTCCTGTTTTAAGAAAGCCGTACTACTATCTATGCTTGTCTTGATCAATTCTTTGTTCAGGACAGAAAGCACCTGGAAATCACCTCCACAAAGGGACTCCAACACCCCAAACCCACTAACAATTTCATATTAACCTCCTTTGAGAAAATCTTTCTCTTGAGTGTACCTTTTAAAAAAAAAAAAAAAAAAAAAAAAACGTTTTTTAAAAAAACAGTTCCAGTTCCATGCCAGGTGTGGCATTCAGTCTTTTCTCTGGTAATTTCACCGGTTAGAGAGGTCAGAAGAAGATATTCTAATAAGAGACTTGATATATTACTATATCAGGAGAGAGAATAAATATTTGTAGGAGTTGGCAGTTTATGGATTGGCAGGCCTGAAACTTGTAGAGCAGGCCAGCCAGCTGGAAACTCTCAGACAAGATCATGTGGAAATCGTGAAATAGAATTTCTATGTCCTCAGGAAAGCCTGTTTTTTTCTCTTAAAGTCTTATAACTACTCGATGAGGCCTACTTCCATTGCTCAAGATAATCACCTTTTGTTAAAGTTAAGTGATTGAAAAATTACAAGACAGTGTAAAAACTACCTTGAGAACACTATCTAGCCTGGTGTTTGTATCACTAGGGATTCCAGCCCAGACTGAGGACATATAAAACTATTTGGGGGAGACATGGGCTTTTACTGTAACTGGAGGTAAAGGGCAATGGCTATCTTGTTGTGTGACAGAAAAACCTTGAGATATTGATACAGTTAGAAATACTGATGTGTAGGTTTTGGCACAATCACCAGGACAACAGCCAATCATAATTACCGAGGTCACTTGGGAAGTTGTTTTCACGGCTATGACCAAACTTCATTCAGTTCAGGGTTTCACTACTTTCTTTGTTCAAACTATACTCTCAATGACAGATTTATAACAGAGAAACAGGTGGGAAGAAGTATAAATACACAAGCCCCCATATAGAATATAGAAATTCTCATGAATATTCTCAATTTGACATCAAATCAGTTTGTTTGGGCAAGAACTTTCTAGGTATCCTTTGGGGGGGAGATCTTTATCTTTTTTCAAGATTAGGGTGTTAATTGTGAAATTTTTGCATTTTTAAGCCATGACACTGAAATTCCATTAGTTAATCTTACAAGCAAGAAGTTTGTAAATTACTGAAAACTAATTTTACAAAAAGAAATGGGTTAAAGTATAACTAGAATCTTAAATTCCAGGTTTTTTTCAAGCCATGAAATATGTTTGCTTCCTTGGGGGTACAAGAGTGTGCTCGTTTGAGTGTGTGAGCCCTCCCTCTCTTTCCAAAACGGCCAGCTGGTGGTTTACCGCGGAGGGAGCGGCAGATGACCGCGCTTAATTAACAAAACTACAGTAGACAGAACAAAAGCAAAGATCATTCTTTTTCCCTATTGATTTGAACTCCCGCAAGAGTGCGGGCTCCGTGGCTTAGCTGGTTAAAGCGCCTGTCTAGTAAACAGGAGATCCTGGGTTCGAATCCCAGCGGGGCCTTTTTGTGGTTTTTCCAGTGTGCAGTAATGCTCAAGGTCGATACTACTTCAGGTAGCATTCAACCCTGACACTTCAGCAGAATGTTTTATATAGACATAAGGGCGGGCCCTCCTCCTCCTCTTTACAAAAGGAAACCAAAGTGAGTGTTTTTCTTTCTGAAAAGTGAATTTCTGCATTTCTTGGTTTTCTTATAGTTTAGTTCTCACGTTAAGGTTTTTGGCAAATACCAAAGCAATCAGGGTTAACAGACAGCGAAGTTATCAAATTTAAAACTACAAGCAATGTCATATCCTCAGATGATTTTACCTACTTTTTCCCTGGGGAATTCCCAGGGGTGGCTCTTTTACTGTCCATAGGCAATGTGTTTTCAGAAAGGTCAGGCTTTAAAGGACTACTAAATCTGTCGTGGAGAACGCTTGCAGCACCTCTGCAATTCATAGCAGTCCATAAAATCCGACACAAACAATGATTAACTATAAACTTTTTTTTTCACTAATCTTTCTGTCTTCTGATGGTGAAATCCAGTGTTTCAGGCTCAGCAGATAGACCGCGATGAAATAATCAGTCTGGGCCACACTAGACTACCTCCTCCTCTATTTATGAACTCTGCCTCATTTTAACCTCCGACCCACCAGGGCTGTGTAAATAACTTTCTATCATCTCATTTAAAGTAGACTCAGATCATGCGTGTAATCCCAGCACTCCGAAGGCAGAGGCAGGAGGATTGGTGTGAGTTTGAGGCTAGCCTGGGCTACATAGTGAGTTCAGAGCCAGCCTGAACTACAAAGCAAGAACCTGTCTCAAAAAAAAAAAAAAAAAAAAAAAAAAAAAAAAAAAAAAAAAAAAAAAAAAAAAAAAAAAAAAAAAAAAAAAAAAAAAAAAAAAAAAAAAAAAAAAAAAAAAAAAAAAAAAAAAACCTAAATATAAATAAACAAATAGTAAAAAAAAGTTGACTCAAAGATCATGAGGAAGAAATGCTTAGGTCAAAGAATGCTGCAGGAATTATCCTACTAGATCAATGCCACCAAATAGCTTATGGTGTCTTATCATTCAGACTGTGATTTTTTTCTTAGCAACTTTTAGTGGAATTTCCAACTATAACCTTAAGACTAGATTTACACAGTAACTGCTGCCACTTACCAATCCCAGCTGTCAGGTCGCTCTAGCACTAGATGGGGCAATGAACCTTCCTCAAAATAATTTGCATAGACTTTCTCCTTCCTTACAAAACACACAACATTTCCAGTGTTCTCCAGACCTACTACAAGACATTTTATTCTTTATTTCCAAAGAAAAGCTCTTCGTTGGGAGATTTTTCTCTGCATTTTGTTTGACACCTTTTCGGGTGTGCCCCAGCCAGGTGGGACTCAACATATTGAGTAGTCTCTTCCACAGAGGTGGTGGTATGGCCCATTCTAGCATTAGAAAATTCTAGGTGAGGCATCTCACTGTCTCTCCCAAAATGGCATAAATCTTCTAATGATGTAGAGAGTGATAAATCATGGATGTAATTCATGTGTAAAAGTGGAAAGGACTGTTAATAAATGCTTGTTTATCCCGGAAGTGGCTATTTGTTGAGGGCCTCTCATGTGAGAAGCATCTAGTTAATCACCTGGGGTTATGGTTCTATCTTACAGGCTGGTAGGAGGCTTAGACACGCAATTCAGCAGCTGGTGGGATGTGTACCACTCATGGAACAAGGGGCTGTAAGCTACAGTGGAACATTTTTCTAGATTAGATTGAGGTGGAAGGACTGAAAGACTTCCAGGAGGAAGCAATGCCCATACTAGGCCATAACGGGGAGATTGGGAGAAGTGGACTAGATGCTCTGTGCAAAGGGACCTGGTAAAATCAGAGTCCCCCCTCTTGGCTTCTTTCCTCCATTTTAAAGAAGAGGATACAAAAATTGACAAAAATAAAACAAAAAAGAAGAGGGCATCAAGGCCAAAAGATGCAGTCATCTGCCTGGAAGGTCGTGTAGGTCCTAAATGGCAGAGTTGAAGGCGAGCCTAACAGCCTGAACTGGACTGGACCAATCTGCAGCCAACTGAGGTGGTGATGTAGGGGAGAAGGGACTCCCAGGCTGCTAGGTGTCACGTAGGCCAAGTTCACATTCACTCAAAATTGAAGAATGAATTCTAGGGAACCATAGAGAGTAAGAGCAAGGAAATTTATGGCAGAGTAAGAATGAAGAACAGTATTGAGGAACAGGAATAGTTCTCGAGACACAGGAGGGAATCTCAAATGGGTTGCCAATGAACCCACTTAGTGGGAAATTTTATATAGTAAAATCATGAGGTGGGTACAACATGGGGCAAACCTATAATCAATTAATAAGATTACAAGTGTAGCCTCTTGGCTAATATTGATCCAGTAGTAGTAAGGGAATATGGATGACATCATTAACTTTGGTCTATAACCTATAGTCTTAGTCTTGTCTTTAGTCTCAGCCATCTTAGTATCAAAGGCTGGGAAGGGATGCCCCCCCCATGAGAAAGTGGTTTATATATTTCAGAAATCTCAAAACGGTGGCATCAATAATCTCAAGCTTCCATGTTACCCCTTAGGAAAGTATGTAAATCTGGCCACTGTGACTTTAACCTTCCTTCAGGCCTTCCGCCACAGTACCCTTATGTTCTCATCTTTGGCATTGACTCCCTTGATAGCCTATCCCTGTCTGACTGCCTGTAATATTTCCACCTAACTTAGCTGTCTGTAATAGTAGGATTAAAAAAATAATAAAGTAGAAATGAGACAAGAAGAATAATTTTTCAATTACACTTTTAACGTTATACTTAAAAAAAAACCTACTAACCCAACACAGTGATACACTCCTGTAATTCCAGCACTTGAGAGTGTGAAGCAGGAAAATCGATGGGATTTCTTGGCCAACCTGAACTGCATAGTGAGACTTGGTCGCAAAACAACACACACACACACACACACACACACACACACACACACACACACAGACACACACACGTTCATGTAGTTTTAGGAGAAGTTAAATTACCCAGGGTTATAATAATCTTTTTTTTCCCTTCCAGGAAAAGAATTTCTAGGAGTCTTCCAGTTATGGTAAGCCTGTGAACTGGGCATTCACCCCCCAACCTCCACACATCTCCTTCTCAAGCCAGTCAAATGAGTAGCCTGAAACTGTGGGAATATACATTCTAGACACCCTCATCTTGAGGACACCCCCAAAGACCACATAAAACCTCTGAACTGTCTACAGTAACACAAACCAACTCACAGTGCTTCTCCTGTTATGGAAGAAGTGATAGCTTTTTTCCCTTTCCCCTTTTCTGTTGTGTTGCCACAGTAAATAGGGAGTCAAAAATCACCCCATCTGATAGCTGGAGAAAAATGGCGGACTGAGAAGAGACCACTGTTTGTTTTCTCTAATCTTGTTGATGACAGTCCAAGACTTAGCACATTTTTTTAATTGAATGTATAAATCTGTGTTTTGAGGAACATTGGAGAACAGGCAAGGACAGACTGATTTTTTTATGTTCTGTGATCATAAAACAGATTCACCTTATATTTTGTCAATGTAACCTGGCACCAGATTGAATTAACTTTTTAAAAAAGATTGATGAAGAGAAAATTCCAGTCACCTGAAGTTTTTTTTAATAATTGAAGCTTAGCAATAATGAGTTCAGGCTAGATATACTTTATGAGACTGTAACTGTAACTATTTTTTAAAAAGGTATTTCTGGGCTTATTCTTTTTTTGTTTGGACAAGATCTTACATACTCCAACCTGAACTATTTTGGGGGGGGGCAGGATCTTACTATGTACCCCAGACAGGTATCAAACTCCTAGTAATCCTCCTGCCTCAGCCTCCTGAGTGCTGGGATTATAGCTATGCACCATCATATTCAGCCTAATTGTAGCTATTAATGTACAAGAGGAACAGGCTGGACATCAGGACACCTGTATTTGAGGAATATTTTTGGAGATGTCACTAAACAGGAACTTCTGTGAACCTAAGGCTGTCCTTGGGTCCTCTTCTTGTTAGTCTCTAAGACAAGACAGGCCCTTTTTGGGTTAGGCTCCTACACTTACAGGGAGGGAGTGATGTAAGGGGAATGGATGTGACTCCTATCATGCTAGATGACAGATATGCCAGTTTGTGTTCCCCAAAGTTGAAGATTGAATTCTAAGGGACAATAAAGGTTAAGAATAGGAAAATTTATTGGGGAAGAGGAATGGGAAGAGCTCCTGGGAAACAGGGCGGGGTCTGGAATGGGTTGCCAATGAGCCCTCTTCTCCTAGGAAGTTTTATAGAGCTGTCACCTCAGGGGGTGGGTGCAACATGGGTAAAGATTATAATTAACCAATAAGATTACAAGTATAGCCACTGAGGTAATGCTGACACAGTAGTAACAAGGGCATACAGATGGCACATTAACTTTGGCCAATAATCTTTTGTCTTAGTCTTAGTAGTTTTAGTAGTGAGTGGAGGAGGATGGCCCGCTCCTGATGAGATAATGGTCTCTCTGTATGGGAAAGCCCAAAATGGAGCTCCCAATGATCTCTAGCTTCTGTGCATCCCTTAGGGAAGTATGCAAATCTTGCCATTGTGATTTTAATCTCCTCAGATATGCTTCTAGCCATAGCTCCATGTGTTTTCATACTCTGCTTTGCCTTCCTGGGCCCACCTCTGACTGACTGCCTGTATTTCTTTTTGTTAATTTAATTTAATTTTATTCCCACCTATAATATTTCTGCCTAACTTAGCTGTCTCTATCGTGGGGGCTGCTTCCCTGAAAAGCTGTTTTTCTTTTTGTTTCAGCTAACTCTGGAGAAAGTAGGAATGACAGTTCTGTACTCAGGAATGTGCCCACTATCTTTTTAAAAACTGTGTGCTCGTGGTCTCCAAGTGAGCATCCTGGAGCCTCTCTACCTGTTCTTCATATCCTGTGTGAACAAACAGAGGGTCCCCCATAAAAGCCTCTCGCTGTCTTTGCTCTGGGAGAACCTGCTTTGCCCAGGGACTCCCATGCTTTCGACTCCTTTTCCCAGCCGCTGTGTCTCCTGGCTGTGCATATGGGCTTTGTGCAACCACACTGTCAGGCCCTAAACTGAATTAGTGGACAACCAGACCTAAGTCCTTGCGATTCTTTCCTGCTATGTCCCAGCATCACAGTGGAACTTATTAGAAGCTGTGTATGAATAAGCCTTGGGCCCAGCCTGGAGGTCCTTCGGGAGGAGTAGCACCTCACAAAACATCAGCCCAGATGTACACACAACAGCTCAAACCTGTGGTGCCCAAGGAATAGAGTAACGACAAAATGAGATCTGTAATTAAAAGTGTGAATTAAAAACATGTGCACCCAGAGCAAAACACCTGTTCCACAAAAGGGCAGAAAAGCAATGACCTTTCCGGAGACGACTTCTGGGCAATGTGTGGGCAGGATTGAGGTGCAGTGGAGGTGAGTGTTGAAGAGCTGGAGAAAGAGAATTAAAAATTAATCTAAAAAAATACTAATCTGAAAATAAACAAAGCAAAAGAGAGATCCTGTGTACATCAGTGATGACAAGGTAGTTAACGCCTGAGGCGTTAACATTCAATCTCTGTGTGGAGAGGGATGAAATTGAGATTAAAATTGAATACCATAGATGTGTTTCTAGCACAGTGCTTCCATTCCAGGGGTCGGATAACTTATTATTTATTTGTGGTATAAGGAAAAATGTGGTTTCCTATTGATGGGTGAAAACAAACAGGGGAGGAAAAAAAATAGAGAGAAAGAAAAAACTCATACTGTCAGGAGTGGGATTCGAACCCACGCCTCCAGGGGAGACTGCGACCTGAACGCAGCGCCTTAGACCGCTCGGCCATCCTGACCTACATGCTAGTTACTTGCTGAGAATTTATATCTATCTTTCTCTAAACTGTTTCTCGTTTTATTCGGTTTCCCTTTCTTTTTTTCCAAGATTTGGTAACTTTCCAGTCAAAGCGGAACTGCCACTCACCTCAGGGGGTGGGTGCAACATGGGTAAAAATTATAATTAACCAATAATCAACCGCATCCCCGGTTCCCATAATGAGATCCGCACATGGTGCCCCCACCTCGTGCCCTGCTCCAGCCGGCTGGAGTCCATCTACGGCCCCGCGCTCCGGGGCTCCTGGCTAGTCCGCCAGCTCCTCAGTCCTGCTCTATGGTACCGGAAGATCGGGTGTGTCTCCTGGGATTTTGTAGTGTGATAGAAACGAAGAAAGTGAAACCTGCGTAGGGATTCCCTGGTAACAAGCCTGGCCCAGACAACTGGCCCTTCCTTCCTTTTACAGCACGGTAGTTCGGGTTATTAAGAGTTCGTTGTGTACTTGAAAGCTGCTAAGCAAGCAGATTTAAAATGTGCTCATTACCACCAAGAACAAAGTATATGAGCTAAAGGATGTATTAACTAGCTTTTCCATGACCATATGGGTGTTTATATCAAAACAATTTTGGGGAGTATAAATATATATAATCCTTATTTGTCTGTTTTAAAAACAAGTTGTAGGGATAAAGTCCCACAGTACATTTTTAATAGGTCCTCTTTCCTATTCTAGTATGTTTTGAGAAATAGTTTTAAAGTGCAATGACCCTACAATTGTTTATTTGTCTATCTTTGTTTCGATACAAGGACTCACCATTCACAGCTGGCCTGCCTACCTTCAAACGCTAGTGATTTTCCTGCCTCGGCCTCTGAGCTCTGGGATCACAGACACATGGCTGATTCTGTAATTCTTCACACAGAAAACCGGCTCTAGCTAGCAGGAAGTGAGACGTGAAAGCTTAAGCTATTTATAATCCTCTAGCACATTGATATTCTCCAAAAGTGTTTTCAGATATACGCACCAATTAAACCAGAAGTTCTGGGAGTGCCCCCTGGCAACTGTGCTCTTTCAGTGCTATATCTCAACCAAGCATACCTCTCAGGTACACTCACTGTCACTGTCCACATAAAGTGGTGACAGGGAATACAGAAATAAGCTTATGCAGCCAACCACGGGGACTATTCACTGTCAGGCGGTGCTCCAGCTGTGATGACTCAGCAGTAACCAAATCAGACAGAAGCATCACACACCAGGGCTCTGCCCAAAGCTAGGAAAGGGGGTGGAAGCAGGGTTTCTGGTCAAGCAGGTCATTTATTTCCAGTCCTAAGCCTACTAGGCAAGAGCCAGCCCCCCCAATGACAAGAATGCCTTCTAAAAAAAAAAAAAAAAAACAGAGGGAAAAAAGCCTATTTTTCATAAAAGGTAAAAAATATAGAAGGCAAAGCTGAATAAAATACAAGATAAATAAAACTTTTTGGAGTTACTGAGGATTAAACCTAGGGCCTTCACACTAAGCTGAATCCCCAGCCTATTTTTAAAAAGTCTTTATTATTTATCTACTTTATCTTGAGACATAGTCTTGCCAAGTCAATAAATTGTCTAAGAGTGGCTTGAACTTGGCCTCCGCCTCCTAGTGTTACCCCCCAAAGCACAACAACATAAGCCCATGGGTAGATTCACTTTTAAATGATCTACTCATACTTCCATGCCACTATGACTAAGCAGTTTTTTTTTTTTTTTTTTTTTTTTAGTTGTTTTGAGACAAGGTCTTGCTTTGTAGTTCAGGCTGACCCTGAACTCACTATTTAGCCCAGGCTAGTCTTGAACTTGTGGTAATGATCCTGCTTCTGCCTCCCAAGTGCTGGGTTTACAGGCGTGAGCCACTCCACCAGACCTAGGCAGATATGATTACATAAGTATTTATTCCTCAAGCCAGAATAAGGATACAAATGAGATGACGCCTAGGAAAGATGAGAAAGGTCATGGAGTACAGGGTGGCCACAACTGAGCTTACAGTGCAATGAATATGTCAGTAGTACACAATCCTGCCTGACACTCTGAATTCCCACCCAGGACAAAAAGTCTGGTTCTTTCTTTGTCACAAGAAGGTCACAGGGAAGTTGAAATTTTAGAAATGTTGGTCTTTAGATAAATCATGATTTATATCTAGAATCTTCCAAGCCCCATGCACTCACAGGTGGGTCTTTTGGATCATGAATCCGTGATACTCATCAGTGGATTAGTTGACCTATAGGTTGATGGCTAAATGTGATGTTGGGAGGTGAAGCCTGGCTCAAAGTTCTGTCCCTTTGGGCTAGTGGAGGAGTGAACTGTCCTTTAGATCAGCCTCAGAGTGGTCAATGATTTTCCATTGAGGCTACAGAGCAGACACAGTGGATATGTCACGAAACCACCAGGGCTTTCAAGCAGTAATTTATCTTCCTCTCAAGAGAAGATCATCTTCCTTCTTCCTCTCCTCTTTCTTCTTTACAAACATAACCAATAAAGAACTCTTTTCCCTAAAAAAGTATTGTTCATTTGGAAAGGCCTCTTTCTTCAATAGGAAGGGCCAGTTATCTTTATAGTAGGAGAAACAGACTCACCACCCAAAGAGGGACTGAGTACAGGAAGCCCCGGGCACTGTGGCCTTTCTATAGGTAATGAGATCTTCATTGGTGACACCCTCTGTGCCTGGCACAGGCTCTGCTTAGCCAGGTGCATTCCCAGGAAAGGTTCTTTCCTGTTCTGTTTGATTTCACTTATTGTGATACAGGAAAGAAAACGCAGAGGCACCTTCAGCAAGCAGACAGAATTGTTTATTAGGCAAAGACCAGACAGAATTGTTTATTAGGCAAAGACCATGGAGAACATCCTTTCTGGGAGCTGGAAAAATGTGAGGGGACTGAAAAACACATGTGCAATCTCTCGGCAGGACAGTCTGGGTGCTTGCAGGAAAGTGTTTGGGAAAAGATAGATGGACAGGGGCACAATGACTCAGCTGTGCTGTGTACAGTGGGGGGTCACACTTCGGGGATCCCAAGGGGCAGCACAGAGAAGTGAGGTGGGGAGGCAGTGAAAGGGGGTACCATGTGGAACTGGGGGTGGGACAGGTGAAGCAAACAGAAGGGATACACAAGAGGTTCGGGTGTGAGAACCAGGGCAAGGGGACATGAGTCTGAGACCATGCCAGATGAAGAGGTGATATCATGGCAGGGAGCTACAGTGGAAAAGATTCTACAGTGTGAGATGGACTGAGCTCCCAGCAAGGGAGAGACAGGAAGGGCTAGCCAGAGAGCAGGCCTGATAACTGGTTATGCACACAACCTGCCAGTTTCAGCTGTGATTCTCTCCTCCGTCATCCATCCTCCAGCCCTGCTCATCTCAGCTTTCTATTCACTCATTCTGCTCTGGGAAAGTTGTGCTAATCTCTATCCTACAGGACTTGGAAAACTGGAAATAGAGACCCCCAAAGCTCTAGGGAGAGGGTGGATGCACAGACTTGACATGTGCTCACCTTGTTTGCCTCCATCGTGAGGGTCCCTCTAGATTCCTCTATGAGATTTTAACATAAGATCTTACGCTCCTGGAACCCTTCAGTTTCCTGTACCTAAAATCTGTCTCTCCACTACCCCTATTGTGTATATCAAGCCTTTTCTACCCCAGCCCATGCCAATCTAAGCCCATAAAGTTAAGTTCATGCCACCTGAGTCCTCAGCTGTCCTTTGAGTTTGCTCCAGGTCCTCTGTAGGTTCTGATCTTAAGGGATAAGGGGAGGCTGCAAGCTTTAGGTGTCACTTCTCCATCTGCCAAATGTTGGTACAGACACAGATTAGGAAGGCCCTACTCCCTGCCCTCTAGCAGTGGCAGCACCCCCTTCCCAAGATAATCGCAACCCACCAGGAGAAACAGGGGCAAGGAAAGGTGGCAGCAGAAGCCTTCAGGGATAATAGAGGGGAGGGTGAAAGCAAAAGAAGACAGTCCACTGGGAGGTTCCTAAGGGGCCCTTTGGCTCGGTTGCAGAGAGATTAGTTTAGAATGGACAGTGTCTGCATCCCCAGAGGCAGATTCCTCACCCACAGGGGACAGTGGGATGCCCTTAGAAAGGGACTGGTCATCAGTAATGACTGTGACCTCCTCAGGTCTGTCAGCCACTGAGCAGATAGTCAGGGGCTTTTTACCACAGGACCAGAGGCAAAAGAAGGGCCGGAGGGGGCCAGAGAAAGAGATGCTGGGAAACGTATAGATATGGGAGCCACTAGTCATGTTGTAGAAGGAGATGTCACCAGAGTCATAGTCCAAGAAGATACCAACCCGACGAGGAGATCCTGCTAAAGGGAGAGGAGTCCTGACTGGGGTGAGGGCCCAGTACCCATTTCCATACAACTCCACAGCCCAGAACCCATTCTCAGGAGTCAGGGGGTCAAACCCTTTCTTCATCACCTCCTCCCTGCACACCCCGACTGCCCAGTCAGTCCTGTCTCCCACCTCCACCTCCCAGTAGTGTCTTCCAGAGGTGAAGGCCTCCCGGCCTAACACACAGGGCCACGAGTCAAATCTCTCTGCTTTTTCAGGTAGTTTCTGTCGTGAATCTTCCAGGTAAACAGATTTTGAATCCGCATACAGAAAGAGGTGGGGGTGGGCAGTGTCTGGATCCAGAGTCACATCCACTGGAGAGGAACACAGAGAGCCACTACCATGAGTGTTGGAGGTTACAGGACCTGTCTTTCCTTCTGCACAGAACAGTGATCTATGAGTGGACATGGCACCCCTGGGAAGAACAGCCTGGCTCCACAGTCTTCAGTCCTTGCAGCTTCTCTCTCATCAGCAGCCGTAGGTGTTACAGGAGCTGCCTGTCTCTAGTGGGACCCTGACAAATGGGGCTTGTCTCCTAGCCATCTCCCAGGACCTCTTTAGGTGCATCCAGGGGAGAGTTGAGGCCATTGTCTTGTCATCTGTACCATGGGCAAGTCTCACAGGACTGTGAAGCCAGGGATGGGGTGTGGGAATGGGGTTGGGATGAGGTGAAGGAGTGGGGATGGGGTGGGGGTGGGAAGGCTGCATAGGCCTTGGAATTTCAGAGCCACTGACCTGCGTGCAATGAAGCCTTTTTCAATTCTGCAATGAAAGAGAGAGAGGCTGTCAGAGATGGGCTATAAAATAAGAGAGAAAACCTCGAGGATGAAATGATGACAAGACAGAACTTACTGAGTTCTTCCAGGAGTTTCTCTGGAAAACAAACAAGATTACCTTAGCGTTTTTTTGTTTGTTTGTTTGTTGTTTTTTTAAATAATAGACCTGAGGGAAAGGATGAGACTGCAGTAGGAAACACATAAAGGAGGAACCATTTAGCTTATGATCACCTGATTACTGAAACATGACCAGAAAATCAAGAACAGGATCTTGTTTTGTTTTCTAAGAAATACTGAGGAAGTTCCAACTGGCTCGGGTGGGGATCAAATCTTTAATAATGGGATTGTTATTCGGAGTTAGAAGTGGGGGTAGGGTCTGAGAGTAGACAGGAAGTAGATTCCAGATTGTGCCCTACATCTCTCTACTCCATATGTGTTATCTGATTCCAGAAGCCTCATTGCTTCTTTTCAACAGTTCAAATCCTAGAACCAAAAATCTTCCTGCTGGAAGACGTGCTAATGGGCATGGATCCAATCTCCCTCTGACAGGTGCCCTTGAACATTCTGTGACTTACCTGTGGAGCGGAATTCACTCTTCCTCTCTCTGAATCTGTCCTGGTAGAGTCTCCAGATAAAGACTATGGATCCAATGGTGAGAAGTCCTAAGATGGATAGGATGACAGCCACAGCCACCTGCCAGGCAGTTAGCGTTGGGATGAACAGAGCTAAAACAAAGACCCAGGTTGGTAAACTCAAAGTAAGCCCAGCTTCTCTCCTGATGCCCATGGGGTAGGAGGAGAATTATCTGGGCTACTTCCATCCCTCCTGTAGCAAAACAATCATTCCTCCAACACCATGCTAAGTTTTTCAGAAATATTTGATGTTAAATAAGAGCAGAGAAAGAAAAAAGTAAAGATGGGGCTGGGGATTTAGCTCAGTGGTTCTTGCCTCTGCCTGGCAAGTACAAGGTTCTGAGTTATATCCCTAGTACCACATATCACAATGCTGGGTATGGTGACTCATGACTAAAATCCCAGCACTCGGTAGGCAGAGGCAGAAGGATTACTGTGAGTTCCAGGCTGGCCTGATCTACATAATGGGTTTGGGGCCAGCCTGAACTACAAAGCAAGAGAGACCCTGTCTCAAAAAAAAAAAAAAAAAAAAGTTGCTCGGGAATGGTTTATATAAAATAAAGGGCCAATTCATGTTACTACATAAATAAATCCTTTCCTCTTTTTTTTTTTTTTTTTTTTTCTTTGAGACAAGGTCTTGCTTTGTAGTTCAGGCTGACCCTGAACTCACTAGTTAGCCCAAGTGAGCCTTGAACTCACAACAACCCTCCTGTCTCTGCCTCCCAAGTGCTGGGATTATAGGCGTGAGTCACCATGTGTGGCATTGTGGTATGTGGTACAGATTGTTGGTGGGCAGTGAGCCTCCAGACTCAGCATTGTTGTATATAGTTACTGGGATTGAACTAGGGACCTTGCCCGTGCAAAGCAAGGGCCAGAACCACTGAACTAAATCCCCAGCCCATAAATCATTTGTTGATAATAGAGTAAAATGGTAGTCCAGGGGATGAGGAAGATAATTAAGGAAAAACCCATCACTTCTGTGTATCAGAAAGGGACTTGTTGACTCAAAAATAAGGACAGGTTGGGAGCAGAAGTTCCATCTGAGAAATTAGAAGACTTGCTTCCCTAAGGATTCAGAAGACCCAGGTCTACATGGGATAAGGAAGCTAGAATGATTCAGTCTTCTTGCTTATTCAGAGAAAGACCTCAATCCAGAAGGGCCCCATTGCAGAGCTTCTCTACTTCAGACTGCACATATAAATTTCCATGAGAGCTAGATTGAGCCTACAATTTATGCCTTGAGAATCTTTTTTCAGCCAGCCTCAGAATCTTCATCTTTCTAACGGAGTAGGTGGGGGATCTTTCAACTCAGTGGGTGAGTGTTTAGACAGGAAGTCACACCTGAGCGGGCATCCCAGGTGCTGGGGTCCTGAAGCGGTGTCAACACAGGAAGCAGTCCTGTCCCACTGACCTGCTATGGAAATCTCGATTTCCTTTTGCTGGCCAAGGAGCACATTGTGGATGCAGCAGGACACATTCTCCACGGAGGTGTCTCTGATGATCACAGAGGCTGCCACGGTGAAAAGACCCTCTTGGTCAGGGCTGGTGGCCTCAGATGTGGACAGAAACTTCTTCCCTGTGGGAGTTCTCCACTGCACCTGGGGCTCCGGGTACCACCCCTGGGAGGTACAGTCCAGCTGGATCTCTCTGTTCTCCCGCACTTCCATACTGATGTGAGGGTCAGAGCCCATGGCTATGGAGAGAGAAGATGGGCTTAATCTTTCAGTGGTTATCTTCCTGGGACCCTTATGAGAGGAGGGGGGAATGGAAAAGTAGACTTGGACTGGGAGGGATTCCTCTCCATATTTCATTACACAAGGAAACTGAGGCAATATTAGTGAAAGGAGTTTCATAGGCCTTATTAGAGAAAGGTGCCTTGCTGGGGCTCAGCCTTCAACCTGTGGACAGCCATAAGGCCACTAGTTCAATCAGCAAGATAATGAGTTACAGACAGGTTAGGGATCTATGTTGGAAGCTCCAAAACAGAGAAAGAAATCTGTGGTTGGATATATTACAGGGTGCTGCTGGAAAGGAAAACTGGGATTGGAATATTTAAAGATGGATGGAGAAGGAATATTCTTCGGAAAAAAGAGGGCTGAAACTTCTTATCCCTGAAATTGTTGATTATTTAAGTTTTCTCCACCCACAATGCTGATTTAGGTATTTCCTTGAATGGTTTCAAACCTCATCCTCTCTTCTATAATTATACCCTAACAAAGATCCACCCAAAGCTGCTTTTGCTATCTATTGAGTGTAATTCCTTTTTCAAAAATTTTATAGTGATATAATTGTGAAAAACACTGCATTACACAGAAAAGCCCATAAACACATGTCTACAATCCATATTTCAAGATTATGCGGATAAATGAGAATGTAGATCTTGTTTGGGAAAAGCATACCACTTTCATTAGATTCCCAAAGGTGTGTGTCACTCAGAAAAGGTAACACCAGTTTTTATATCTAGGCTTTCATAATCAATTTTTAAGTTTTAAGCTATTTTTCCCTAAAAATGAAGTGAGTTATACATGATGCCTTAAATATGATACATAATTTTATGTATATTTAAAATTTTGGAGTAATCTAAGACACCGTAACAATATGTTTATTGTTTATTGCCTTTAGAATTGACAAGGAAGTTTTTCTTGTAATGCCTGATTTTATGTCATCCTTGCAGTCTTGCTGGAGAAACGTTTCCCACCTCCTCCCCCATTGATTGACTGATTGATTTTTAAAATTTATTTGCAGTACCAGGCACTGAACTCAACTCAGGATCTTGCGCTTGCCCGGCAGACACAGCGCCCCTGGGCGATATCCGCGCCCCCTCCCCCCGTGTCCTCAGTTTTACAGTAGGGAACAGCTCAGCAGATTTATTGATGCCGGTCACTAGTAAGTGGGAAAGTCAAACCTCAGCTTGTGTGTTCTTCCAGAATACTAACATTTTCCCCTGCTTCACCCTAAGTTTTGCCTTGAAGCCAGCAGACAATAAGCAGTATCTTTTCCTACGTGAATCAAGAATGTTAGGAAAGGGCTGTGCTCTCTGATCTTAAATAAATAAATAAATAAAATCTGTCCTTAAAAAAAAAA